>JAODUH010000007.1:243506-257514 GCA_027564835.1 Typhlichthys subterraneus
GCAACCCATCTTGTGTGTTGTCGCTCAGCCTACACATGTATAGCTGATGCACGGCGTGTGCGTGCGTGTGTGTGTGTCCAGTGGCGGTCAGCCAGGCCAGCGGCATGCCGGCTCGTGTCGTGATCCACTGCAACGTCCCTCAGTGGGGCTCGGAGAAGTGCGAAGACCAGCTGGAGAAGACCGTGAAGAACTGCCTCTCGGCAGCCGAGGACAAGAAGCTGAAGTCCGTGGCCTTCCCCTCACTTCCCGCTGGAAGGTGAGCCCGTTGTCATAGTAACGTTGGTCTGGAATCCTCAATTGAAATGCATTTGCATTAATTTATAATAATAATAAATTGAATAATAATTCTTTTATTGAATAATAAAAGGTAGCTCTAATTATGAATGATTAACTGTCTATAAAATTTAAGTAATAGTTAATAAATGACTATAAGAAGGTCAGGCAGTAGGCTACTTGTATTGTATGCCCATTGTGTTTCCTTACTTCTCCTCCTAACCCCTATCCATAGGCCTGGTCTAGTCATATTGATCTGTTATAATGGCGTCCGCAAATGTAGTGTGTAAAATGGTTCCACTTCGTCTATCAGTAGCTACTACATGTTTATAGCCTACCTAATAGGACTTCTGAAATGGTTGTGCAGGATTTATATGCTCATATAATTCACGCAAAAGATGGACAGACTGTGATTGTCATCAGCTAGGGAAGAGAGAGGGGGGAAGAAGAGAAGTAAGGTGATCCTTATCACAGCGATCCGGCGAGCCTCTGAAACAGCGTATTACGCAGTGTTTCACTAGATATATAGATATAACTTTGTCTGAACGCTGCTGACACTTTTTCCACTTTTTAAAATGCATTTTCTAATCACGATGCCTGCAAAACATTGTGATGCCTGTTAGCCATCGGCGATGGACAATGGCATCGTATATCGGCCCAACCCTAGAGTGTGCCATACAGCACCTGTCAGCAATGAACAGCCAAAATTCAGTGCTCTACACATTATGTACTATTAATATTAGGAGCAGTATCCATCCTCACACAGTTTAGTTATTTTTATGTTACCCATTTTGTTCAGTAAAACAATACTGACGCTAGCCTCCGTTTAGCTGGTTGTTTTCTAAATTAACGACAAATGCTTTTGCATTTTCGCAAAGTTAAATGTATATTAGCCACATTATGTCTTTACCTAAGACAGCATCATACAAGGGAATTTACTTACTTGGAGAAACAGCCCAGAGAAAAACATAACTTTGTACAGAACGTAAACACTTCCACTTGCGCCTTCCTTCATACTAAAAGCGTAAGTTACCCTAAACCGGGGCAATTCAACTCCGGTCCTGGAGAGCCACAGCCCTGCATGTTTTAGATCTCTCCCTGCTCCTACACGCCTGATTCAAATGAACGGGTCTTACCAGGCTCCTAACAACCTTGTGTTGGAGCAGGGAGAGATGTAAAACATGCTACGGTGCGGCCCTCCAGGACTGGAGTTGAACAGCCCTGCCATAAACCTACAGTAACAATACAACATACAACCGTCAGCTATTGTAAGCTATTTGTAAGCTAATGTGCGTTTTTGTCATATTCACCAAACATCTCCTCACATCCTGCTAGCTTTCAGCTCTCTGTCTGTGCTGAAAAGAACAATCTGGCACTTCTGCACAGCCCTGGCTCCGTCAATAGGAGCACAAAGTGGCGAAACACTGCTCACAACAACAACGCCCTAGTCTTCGCAATGCATTTCAATGTGTGGGGCGGAGCTTCTGCACTGTGCCAGTACCACACACTCCCACCAAGGCACGATGTGTGCCTGTGCAAACAACATGGCGTCTGCGTGAAAGAACAGTGAGAGGGATTTCCAGAAAAGAGAGACTGCTCAGGACCAGTAGTATGCCTCTATTAGTTACACAGGGAAATGGTCTACCCATTACAAGTCTATAAATATGTCAAACTGCTTAAAATGCACTGTACACATACAACTGGACCAGTTTGGCCATAATGGTTTATTAGCACGTTCACCCTCAATGTAGGTTTTAGTGTGAACATTATATTACCTGGAACACACTTGCACTTGACATTATTACCCTGAAATTGTGTAAATGTAGAGTAGCGGTAGTCTAGTGTTAACAAGTGGCTTTTAGCCAGGGCTGGGGTTTTTCTTTTTTTTATATCAAGGTTCACATGCTTTTCTAGTTATTTTTTTGGTATGGTATTGAACAGACAGCAGCAAATTCACAATAATCTAGTCCATAAACTAATTTTAACGTCATGATCCTGAGGTTATCTGTTTTGCTCTGACAGTTCAGCTAAAGGAAAATGGAATCTATTTTTCCAGTACAATTTACTTTTCTCTCATTTACATGTTCAGAACTGTCCCTCACAATACCACCTCAGGGGAATGAAAATAATTTTATCACTCTACAATAAGTGAAAGAGGGAACTTATTTAAAGTAGTGCAGGGGCTCGGCTAACTACTAAACTAAACACACACATCTCTCCTTCTCGCCCCCCACCACAGGAACGGCTTTCCAAAGCAAACGGCAGCCCAGCTGATCCTCAAGGCCATCTCCAACCACTTTGTGTCGTCAACCAGCTCGTCCCTGAAAAACATTTACTTTGTCCTGTTTGACAGTGAGAGCATTGGAATATACCTTCAGGAAATGGCAAAGCTGGAAGCCAAGTGAGTCGGAGAGAGGCCATATGACATGGCAGTTAAAAAGGGGGTGTTTTTCTTACTGTGTATTTCAAGATGGTTGTGGCTTGTTTTTTTTTTTGTGTGAAGACAGTATAGGTAGATGATGGAAGTAGAGGTTTGATACATAATCTGCCTCGTTAGATGTTTTATCAGTGGGTTTGCGGGGGGGGGGGGGGGATTACGTTAGTGAGTGAAGTATTGGTCAGATTTATGTTACACTGTCCTTTTATGTGACTGCATTATTTTTAGCCTAGATGATTTAACCCGTACAGTATGCCATTACAGTACATTGTTTAACTGACGTTTTTACATTCCGTGTACAAAAAAAAAAGAAAAATCGTTTTTTTTTTCTCAGACAGGTCTCCTCTGTAGTTTCTGATAAAGTTAGTTTAATAAGAAAATTGTGTTTCTCATTCTGCTTTGAAATAAAAATAATCTGGATGTTTTACACCAGATTTACATATTGGATATAGACAAATTGTTTAAGAAATGGCTTTTGAACAAGGAGCATTTGGCCCTGGTTTATGATAATCTTGAGGAAAACATATTTTTAAGACTAATCATTCACGTCAAAGTCACCAATCAATGCTACACTAAGGCCAGATATCTTAATGGATAAAACATTTTCCATTTAGACTTGTTAAAGCCAGAGTATGTAAGATTTGTGATAAACGTAATACAATGGTGCACTGACATGTTTGTTTGAGCCATGTGTTTATGAGAAACGGCATTGCATTTCCACAGCCAATTATGTACTAGGCCAGCATAAATACTGCCAATTTTGCTGTGGTCATTTGTCTTTTGGGCATTGTCAAGATTTCTGTGCACAAAATGTTTTGCTTTGCAATGTCTGAACAGTTTTTATTCGTTTAGTATCAAACATGCTTGGTGAAATGAAATGTGTTAACACATTTTTTTTTTAAGCAACAAATAACCTCAATTCATCATTGTATTTCTATTTTTGTCAAAACAAATATCTTACATATTGCAGCATTGTGCAGCTTTACAAAGAAAGTGGGGGAAAAAAACACCAGCATTTCTTAACATATTTATTACATTGTAAAAAGTACATTACCTTTCATTTATATATATATACATATATTTATATTAATGTAATTTCCAAGCAAGAATCAACTCCTGACACAACTAAGAATGCGACAAATGAACTTACAGCTACATGTCTACGACCAGAAACCTGAAGAGTCGTTCTATTGCGGTGTTGTTTGTGGTGAGAAGTTGACAGTATTCTGCTTGTTTAAACATAAGGCAGTACATTTATAGAATCATAGTGTTACCTGAATGAAATGCAGATGTCAGTTTCATGTGCTGCGGTGGAATTCTTCCAAATAAACTATTGCCAGCTGAATAAATAAAACCCCAGGGCTATAGTCCGCGCTGTGGTAAGATGTGATTCTGATCTAGGGCCTTCAGAATAAAAGTCCTAGGTGTGGATAGTGCAGCGGAGCTTCACGTATGTGTATTTTGTGTAATAATTGGCATTGCAAAATGGGTCTGAATCCTTACCTAGGCCTAAAACTTTCCATAACTTTACTATCAATACATCACAGTAAATCCCATTGTACACAATGTACATTTACGTGCAAGAATACCAATGGATAGACTAGTTTATATCAAATCTGCCAGTGCTGTCATTGCCTAGAGCTAACCTGTAAGATCCTCAGTGCTGGATGCACCAAGCTACAGGAACGAGACAAACACCTGGATGAACATGACAAAATGAAGCCAAAATTCTGGCTTACTTAAATACTATCATCTTCATATCCCATCACAAAAGCTACTATTTAGGGTCGATTAGGCCAATGGCCTGCCTCTTGGATACATGCGTTCCTTCTGTGTGGTTAAATACCCTGCAGGCCCACATAGAGAATATCTACAGCATTTGGGACGTGAGCAGGAGCGCTCTGAATCTAGGTCTCGTGAGCTAGGATGTCGAGTTAAAATTAATTTCTGTATTAGGAAAAGAAAATTAAAAGATTGGTCAGTCAAGCTTCCTTCAACCACTACAAGAGAACGGCAACATAATTCAGCCTCTTTAAACCAAACACTATTAGATATATGTATTATTTATATATAAAATATGCTTTTGTTTCGCTGTACACCGGTAGTTCTGATAAGCATCCATTCAGCGATACGGTATCAGAAAGATTTCTGTCATGATTCTCTTCAAGACACTCTGCCATACCCCGATTAGATGCCAGTAAAAGCACTTTATATTCCAGTCACTCTGCATGCAGTACCTAAAATAATAATAAGTTACTCACTAGGCTTCTACATTAAAAAAAAAATAAACAAAATCGACCGTATGAGAAAGACTGGGTTAGCATGAAGCTATGGAATACAAGCGTCGCGGTGGGAAGCGGGGGCCTCCAACTTTTGTGTTACATGCCAAACTTGAAGAGGTAGGCCAGAACGACCTGAATGAAATATAATGGCCTTTGCTGTTTGCGTACGTCACATCTACTGAGAAGAAATATCCAGGTTTCACAACGAATTGGCGATTGTGAGATGGTCGTCCAGAATCTTAAAGCGGTGCAATGGCGATGAGAGGTAAAATTAGAACAGAATTAGGCCAAACCCAAAGGTGCGTTCATGTCAGTCAAATCGAGGCGAGCGAGTTTTCTTTGAACCCTTACAGTTGAACGTTTAGTGTAAACATTCAACAAGATGACCTACTGTAAACCTCAAGTCCAGCATCCATGGTTGTTCCAGAACTACCGCCCCTCAGTGCGTTTTCAAACTCAAAACCCAACGGAAAACCGTTTTTAGGGAAGAAAAAACACATTCGCCTTCGTTTGCACATTTGAACGCACCTCAGCTCTTCTGGCGATGCTGCTGTGCGGGCCGGGCCGCAGGCGTTCCCGTCCACGACACACCGGCAGAGCGTTCAAGAGAGGCGTTAGTTGTGGGGGAGGGGTAACGGAGTGAAGGAGCCTCTACTGGAGATGGTCGGCCTGGGGGCTGGTGGGCCTGGCGCCCCCGACAACCAGCGGCACCGGCGATGAGGCCTCGATCAGGGCGGGGTTGAGGATGATTGGCAGGGCCATGGGAGCCACGCCCACCTGGAGGGGCGAGGCCAGCGGCTGCAAGATGAGGGGGGACTGGCCCCTGGGGGGGGAGGGACCGGTTGCCGCGGGCAACGACGAGGTCTTCAGCGGTGGAGACGGAGGGGGCGGGGTTGAGCACAATGACGGGGGCACCGGGGACATCCTGTCTGTTCCTGGGGGACAGGAAGTGACACGCACCATGCACACGCACGCACATGATTAAAATGACTAAATAATAGATCATATTTATATATAATATAATATAGTTCAGCATAGTTGTATAGCATAGTTTTAGTATAGTATTACAATATCTACATGATTATTGATGATAATTTAACCTTTATTTAACCAGGCAATCTCACTGAGATTAAAATCTCTTTTTCAGGAGAGATCTGGCCAAGAATTATGATTTAAATGATATATAAACATTTGAATATCCAATAGTTACATCTACATGAACTAATAATATATAATGGCTATATGGCATAATACAGTTGTATAGAGAAGTAAATTATATAAACTGATAATGAACCATGCTCACTATGGTATATAAAGACATGAATAAGTAACAATAAAGGTAACCCAGGCTGTTACCGTTTGTGCTGGGTGGCGGAGGGTCCTGTGGAGACCCCGGTCTGCTGGGGGGGCCTTGTGGCTCTGTGCCCGGGGAGGAGGCCTGGGCTGGGGCCATCTGGGAGTACTGGGGAAGGCCTCCCGGAGCAGACTGCTGCTGGCCGTGCTCAACCGGACTGCCTGGGGATGGGTCTGTACACCACAGACAGACAGACACACATACACACACAAACACACTCAGACACATGCACGCAGACATACAGGCACATGTACACACACACAGACAGACAAATATGCATACACACACACACAGACACATTGTAGAAGCCATTTATAATTAATTCCTTGTAATGTCACCTGTTGGCAGTAATAAAGGTTCACCTGTGCTAAGCAGAAAGACTTAAAGGCAGGGTCAGACATTATCGAGAACGCTTGCTAACATCCAGCTCAAATCAACACAATATCCCTCAACTGCGCTGCTCATTGAAACGCAGCACTATATCTTTCAGCGTTCCCTTTGTTTATGTTCCTGAGACATATTTGTTGAACACCATTCTGTCATCGTTAATAGTAAATAGTAGCATAAACCAAGTCACAATGCGTTTCCATGTGTGGAGTGGTGCCGCAGATGTGCTAGCAAGCGTTCTCGAAAATGACTAACGCTGCCTTTAAGTCCAAAGGATCATACGACAACGTACATTGGTCGCGAGTAGTTGAAACCCCTAGCAATCGTTAAGTGAAGGCATTTTATGCCTTGAGTTATATTACAAGAAGCCATTATATATCCCATAATGCATCATTACCAAGTACTTCAGCTAAAGGACAGATGGTTATAGTTCAGATAATTAATACTTAATAAGAGGAACTACTTTCAGAAGCTATATCACTGAAGCATGTGCCACAAACAGACCCGTGTGTGTGCGCGCTGCTCAAGTGGACAGTTAATACACTAAAGAAACTAGCTGTCAAGTATACCAGTTATAATAATACAATAAATAGGGCTGGACCATTTTACCTCATTTCAAAATAATAATAATCCAGTGCGATTTATAGTCCAGAAAAGAAAGTAATAATAATTAGTATAAACAGTAAACGTGTGTGTGCGTGCGTACCGGTGATGACTGTCTGCTTGAAGAGCTCCTCCCGCAGGAGAGGCAGAAAGCAGACTATCCGCTCCCAGGTCACCTCCCACAGGTCAGAGTAGCCCGTCCGGGAGTCAGCGCTGTGGAAGATGCCTGCCGTGTCCATCACCAGGAGCATGTTCTTCAGGGACTCTGGCACCGCCTCCAGCTGCACGCACACACCGCACACACACACCACGCACGCACACACATACACACACACATACAACACGGTTGAGATTTAACATGTAGAAGATGAGAAACCTAGGAGCTGGCTCAACCAGACAAAATATTTCGGACGGCCATGTAGCGCGGCGGCGTGCTCACCAGCAGGTCGCTGGAGCCGGCGTGCATGTACTTGTCCATGAAGTCCAGGATGGTGAGCCACAGGGCGGCAAAGGTGGGCAGCGACAGCAACGGAGACAGGTGCTGCAGGAACACCTGCACAGGTGTGGACAGCGATGTGAGACTATTTAAGGCATTGTTGCCAACTTCAAATCAAAACTATCCCTCCGCATCACACATTGAAATGCATTGTGAAGCAAAGCGTAGCGCTGCGGCTATGTTGACACGAGCGGTGTTAATGTCTCTATTTACGGAGCCAGGGCTGTGTAGAAGTATCATGTAGTTTTTACAACACGCACAGAGAACGGTAACAGCAATATGCGTAATATGTGCATGCATATACGTAAATAATGAGTGCACGTTGACAGTTAAAATAACCAAAGAAGGGAATGGTGGTGGTCGTCTTTTTTCAGGCTACGCTAAATGTACAAGCGTCTGCCAAATGCTGCCAGCGTAATGTGATGAGCAGCCGAGGGCTGCGGACCTTGGAGAGCAGGGTGCAGCCTCTCATCCTGGTCTCCTCCATGCCACCCACATCTGCCGGGCTGATGTTGTCCAGCAGCTTGGTGAGCAGGGGGAACAGCACCTATGAACACACACGTACGTATACACGAGATGGTAAATAAATGCATTTATAAAGGGCTTTTCCGGCCACTCAAAGCCCTGTACAGCATTGGCTCACATTCACACAACACACACACACACACACACACCGATGGTGATGTCAGCCATGCAAGGCACCACCTGAACACCAGGGGGAGCAGTTATGGCTAGGTGTCTTGCTCAGGGACATCTCCACACTAGGTGAGGGGGATTCACCCAGCGACTTCTGGATCATCTGTCTACACACTGTGCCACTGCCTCCCTCAAGCTACAACAGCAGGTCTGAACCAAGCGGGAGCCTCTGGTGCCAAATTGCTAAAGTGTCTAAACCTGCAGTTCATCGAATGGCCATTTGAGGCTGGCTGGTAAAGGGAGTCAATCCAAGCAACACAAAGCTAGCCCGTTAGCTGCTAGTCCATTAGCTGTTCATGAGCATTAGCTGCTCATTAACTCATTAGCTAATTAGCTGCTAAATTCGCTAATATCGCCAGTCAGCTTCTCAATGTGAAACTAGCCCGCCAGCTTTCAGCTTTCCGATCTGCAAAGCTGCAGCTAAATGGAGAAGATAGCGCTCATAGACGCCAGCGGGCGGTTCAGCAGCGCACCGTACCTTGTTGAAGCAGGACTCCCACTCGGTGGCATCCAGCGTCTGCAGGTCGTGCACCAGCAGCGCCCTCTGGAGGTAGGTGAGAGCCTGCATGCGCACCTGCCGACGGGCGTCGCAGCAGAGCCAGGCGATGCCTGCAGAGGGCGCACAAGAGTCAGGAACGTCATGGTCTCCTAGATCCCATTTATTAGGAAGAGGATGTGACGGACCTCTTCAAACGGTGGTAGCAGAATAGAGGGGATTCAAAGATATGACTGTTGTACAATCACGGTAAATTAGAGGATTGAAAGCTTTTTTTATTTTTATTTTGGTCAAGAGTATGAGTGTACAAAAAAAAGTTCAATAAATGTAACTAGAAATTAGCAATGGTGGCACCAATAAGCTCATTTAGCTATAATACATATTTTTAAATAATAACTAACTTTACCTGAAAATAGTTTGCTGCAGAAATAACGTTGTGGCCTCAGAGTGATCGTAGGTACTTGATGAATTAATGTAATATACTCAAAATACCCATTAACGCCCCCAGAGAGAAATAATGGGTAATATTAGTAATATGGTGAAGTCTGTCGACCTCCACATTGGCATTGCATGGACTGCTGGGTCGTTCAGGTGAAAAGTGTTCCGTCCATTGGACCCCCTCTGTTCAATGATACCCTCCCTGGTCTCACCTTGCAGCAGGGGGCACCAGCAGCTGGTCCACAGGGTCTGGGAGTCCGCCTCGATCCTCCTGCCCGAGGCCTCCAGGTGGCGCTGCTCCTCCGCCCAGGAGCTGTAGATGCTAGCCGCCCGGGTGTGGAGAGTGTGCATCAGGTCCAGCAGCTGCACCGGCACACAGAGCGAGGGGGCCGCTTAGAACACTGTGCATGTGTGGGTGTGTGTGTGTGCGAGCGTGCGTGCGTGTGCGCCTATTTGACAGTTGGGTCGGTGGAACAGAGAGTAAAATATGTTGGTTAAAATAATTGCTGGATATTTGTTTGCTTTTAATTTGTTTGTTATATTACTGTATATAGGGGTGCAGTATTATTTTTACTAAGGGGTTGTAAATCAAGTCATTTTATATACATAGCACGCTGTAGTGAATGATCCTTTTCTTACATTGCTGGTATATTAGTGGCACAGAACTAAATATTTGTGATGGACTAACTACATATGCATTTGCTGAACGAAACACCGTCCTACAGAAGAGGAGTGTGTGGGCTTGTGTTGTTAGTCCCATCACAGATAACTGAGTATTCAGTCATCAGAAACTGAGAGACCCACAGGATTCAATTAGAGAGAGCTACAAATGAGTGAGGAGACCCCGTTAAGCTACCTACATCCCCTCTAAATTAAATGACTGGAGGAAATTAGACACTGTAGCCATGGTAACCCCACCCCGGAAAAGTGTTTAATCGCCGTGGCAACGGGTACAACAACAGGTGTGCACAGCGCAGATTTGTGTGTGCGTCAACGCAGAAGGGGGAGGGGAGAGGAGTCATGTGACCCAGTCTGGAAAGATAAACAAGGAACCAGAAGAGAGCCCATGGGTGGTAAAGATGAGTGCAACCGGTACATCCATCTCTCACATCATGCTACATGGGCCAGCGCTACAGCCTGAACATTTTAGAGATATGGAAAGATAGAGCAATGTAATGAGTTCAATGGATGCAAAAACAAAGCGCTTCCCTTAAGTGGGCGTGTCACCAACAGCATTTTGTGTTCTGCACATAAAGTACTGATTTCGACATGGCACCCCTCCTGAGAAGATATAGCCCCGCCCTCCCAACACCTTGGGCTAAGACTCTTCCACAAACTCATCGTCAAGAATTCCATTCCTGAACAAGCAGAACGGAAATTAGGTTTGTATTTGTGGGTTTAAAATTGAGCTGAAATTATCCTCAGATCAATTTTCCATGAGATTATAGATTACACACAGTGCACACAGGGTAGAAGAATAAAGATGACTGCTGTACTTACGTCCTGACTAACCTGTAAAGACACCGTGTGGTAGCTGGCGGGCACGCCCTCGTCCTCCTCCTCATCGCTATGGGACCGAGATGGACGCTGGGCCGAGGCCCGACCGCCTATGCCCCCGCTGCCGGCCCCGGTGCCCCGCCTGGAGCCGCCCCGCTCACGGCCGCCCGCCTTCTTCCTCAGCCGCGACTTGGACGAGTCGTATTTGTGGCTCTTCTTCTTGTCGTGGTTGCGGTAGCCTGCAGTGCAGAGATAGTGCTTGACTCCGGGACGCTCAGAACAACCCCTAAAACACCTAACCCCTAAACTCTAGCACCTTACACCTAAACCAAAATCTTAGTCATATCTCCCTAAACCTCATCTCCTTAAACGTCAACCTAAAAGTCATATCCCCCTAAACCTCATCTCCCTAACCTTCAACTTCAACCTGAAAGTCATACCCCCCTAAACCTCATCTCCCTAACCTTCAACTTCAACCTGAAAGTCATATCCCCTTAAACCTCATCTCCCTAAACCTCAACCTGAGATTCCTATCCCCGTAAACCTTATCTCCTTAACCTTCAATTTAAACCTTAGTCTTATTCCCCTAAACCTTATCTCCCTAACCTTCAACTTCAACCATAAAGTCTTATTCTCCTAAACCTTATCTCCCTAACCTTCAACCTTAACGTCTTACCCCCTTAAATATTATCTCCCTAACCTTCAACCTCAAAGTCCTATCCTAAACCTCATCTCCCTAACCTTCAACCCTAAAGTCCTATCCTAAACCTCATCTTCCTAACCCTCAACCTTAAAGTCCTATCCTAAACCTCATCTTCCTAACCCTCAACCTTAAAGTCCTATCCTAAACCTCATCTCCCTAACCATCAACCCTAAAGTCCTATCCTAAACCTCATCTCCCTAACCCTCAACCCTAAAGTCCTATCCTAAACCTAATCTCCCTAGCCCCTTAAACTCAAAATAACCCCTCAAATCTGTGCTGCTGCTGACCCAGGAAAGGTTATCTGTATCTGTAGGGACCCACCATCTCTGGATCTATTTTGTATTATCACTGTATACCCTAAACCTTAAGGCCACAACCCCCAAAAGGAGGGGTCCGGGATGCAAGCATGTGTGTATAGCATAAAAACATTGTGAACATCTTTGGGAAATATTCTGACAACTATTTTAAGTGAATGAAGAGAAGATGTTCATCCAACAAGATCATGTATACGCAGCTACTGTGTTATAAACTACTATTATTACTTCTCCCACCCAGGATATATGTACAGTTTATGAATAGCCTGTATACACTATCCATTACAGACACTGGCAACATATACTAAGTCAATATAAGTTTCACTGGGTCTTCACGGACTGCGGAGCACACTCACTTCAGCACCATCTTCACTGGCTCACAGCCAAGAGCCCCTCCCCCCTTCCCCTCAGGTAATTGGTGCTGTCCATTATCGTGCCAAGAGATCCTGTCATGAGGAAAATTACACCCAAGCCTAATGCTGAAGCAAACAGCCTCTCTGAAACACAGCTGCACTGTGGCACTCTCCCAAGCATTCACATTTTAAGATGGCTCTGTCCTTAACACCAAAAGGGGGACGTGTGCACAGGCCACAGAAAGTGAAAAACGGTAATAGCATGTTCGGCACTTTCTATTAGCGTCAACCATATAGATGGATGTGGTGCCTTTGATCGACCCATCTTTGTTGTGTTGTGGGTGTAAAGCTACTCTGACAGCTGGTATCCAATGGCCCGAAGCACTGGGAGAAATGAATAGGCATGTCAAAGACATCTCCCCGGCTTTAATCCCTGTGTTACGGTAGATCAGAGGCAGAGTATGAATGGATCAATGGAGATACGGGACAAGGAGAAAAAAAAAAAGGTGGGGGGAGAGAGAGAGACAGGAGGAGAGGGAGTGACAGGACAGACAAGAAGAGGTGACAGGCACGATGGTGGAACTCCACTCTACTGGGGCTTAGCAAGGTTAGCCATCGCTAAGCTTCACTTTGATGAGCCTATTTTTAGCACCAACACAAGTCACCAAAAGAACAAACACCCTGTAGCATGTGCGCAATGTGAAATAAACACCTGCTCGTAGAATTCACATTGAGCGTTTTCTACTTAAAACCAGCCTACGACTCCAATTTCAATTAACAACATGCATATAATAATCCACAATAGCCTACATATAGAGGGAGAGGTTTGCCTCTCATAGATGAAGGCAGATTGGGTTGTGCGTTGCATGATGTTAACGGTACTAAATGTTGGAACATAACATTTATAAATGAACCGTCTAACGGCATCTGTGTTGCCAGATCTCTGGAGAGAATGTTGCTGAGTAAGGTCTCCGTTGACGTGGTTGTGGACATGATGACAACATGCTCTAACTATTCTGATATAATAGTGGTTGCTTACAATTGCTGGTGTATGACCTGTCCAGCTAATGTGCATGTAAGTCGCTTTGGATAAATGGCGTACATGTAAAATATCTCTGACAAAGATTTCTTTCTTTAAAAATGCTATTTTAATATCAGAATGTTGAAATATGGTTACAAATAATAGGCCATAATCTGTCTCACTTCTCCCATTGGAAACAATATAAACTGGACCTGCCAATAGGCTCCTAAAGGGGTGTGGCAGTGGGGAAACCCATGTGACCCAGATACAGGAAATTACTTTTAAAAAGGTATAGTGCGTCATTCTTGAGAACAATTGCTAAACTCTCTTCCTTCAATGCCATAGGATGCTCCTTCAGTATAGGACTGGGCGATATGGACAAAAAATCATATCCTGATATAATTTGGTTGAATACATTGATACATGATATATCTGTATTTTCTATAAAGTGGGTTAAATGTTCAGGAGGAGAAAAAACAGGAAACTCTACAGAAATTGTAATATATATAACACACAACATCGATATAAACAATATTGTCTAATTTTATCTCTCTTTTGAAAATACACTGACAAATTAAATATCTATACATTTCGCCCAGCCCTACTTCAGTGGGGGGGGGGGGGGGGGGGGGGGGGGGGGGGGGGGGGGGGGGGGGGG
>JAODUH010000007.1:263489-275505 GCA_027564835.1 Typhlichthys subterraneus
CAGAGAGCCGGACTAAGGGGGCGGCCATATTGGGCCAGTCAGCGGGACTGGGGGGGACCATATTGGGTCAGAGAACGGGACTAAGGGGGGGGGGCCATATTGGGTCAGAGAGCGGGACTACGGGGGCAGCCATATTGGGTCCGAGAGCGGTGCTACGGGGGCGGCCATATTGGGCCAGAGAGCAGGGTTACGGGGGCGGCCATATTGGGCCAAACCTCTGCCGTCCAGTTACCTCGTCATCAGGTCGGTGTCGGTGAAAAAAGGTGAAGGGGTGGGCCGCGTTGCCGCGGTTACAAAGCCCTCTGAGACAGTGCTGATGAGATGCAGCGGTAGCGGAGGGGATCTGGGGGGGATTAAGGAAGCCGGCGTCGGGTCTGGGAGTGACAGACGAGTGCAGGGGGAGATTGGGAGTGATTTGTGAGGTGATCTGTGCAGATATTGTCTATGTGTGTATGTGTGCACGCGCGCGCACACACACACACACACACACACACACACACACACACACACACACACACACGAGTGTGTACGTGGATGTACTTGAGCAGACAAACAATTCCTTTAACAGGGCTCTGAAGGATCAGCGAAGGAACAAGGCGATTGTTGTGGCTCACTCAGAATGCACACAGACAACCCCACCTGATGAAACCAGACCCCCTAACGAGGCAGCCGTTAGAACAGAAGAATCTGCAGCATGTCTTCACCGCGCATGTTCCTTATTTAGTTCACTGCACGGCTGCAGCTTCGTTGTCAGAGATGATGTGACGTTATTTACTCAACCGCACTTATTTAGGCCAACATCTGGTGATGCACGCTCATTTCACACTTGAATAAAACGTGGTTTAAACGCTGGGGCCATGTTTCCATGGTGAGGACAAGCTGTTCTGTGTTGTTCTGTTGGCCGAAGTAAGCGAGGCTGCACAGCAGCGGCGGAGATCGGGCCGTTCTTGGCATTCCGGGAGAGAACGATGATGAGCAACGCCAGAGGTCGGGGGCTAACGCACATTAGTCACGAAGGGAAACTCTGAGACCTTCTGAAACACCGGTGCCTCACCACTTTCTGGAATAAATGTCACCTATGCACCGGCTTAAGCTCATGTGTCATAATAAGCGATAAGCATTTATTGACATACATCGCTTTGTACAATAGAATCAATATTGCATGGAATTAGCCACCCAAAGCCAGGCATTAAAAAAAAAAAACATATATAATCACATAAATACATATACAGAGTTTGAGTTTGTGTGTGTGTGTACAGTATATAAATAAAAACATTAAATATATAAAACATGTAGGTAGCTCACCCATGAGGCCATGAGAGCGAGCAAGAGAGCGAGAGTGATAGCAAGCGCAAGAGAGGGCCAGTTTAACCTATGAGGCCTTGAGAGTGAGAGAGACAGAGCGAGAGAGAGAGCAAAACATCAATAGAGAGCAATGGAGAGCTTACGTATGAGGCCATAGGAGAGGAATTTGTTGACTGAGGTGAGGGCGAGGCCTGTGATTGGTCCGGTCGTGTCCTCTGAACGTACCACCTCCAGAAACGGCCTCAGGAACAAGTTGGGCTCCACGTCAGAAAGCTCTGCAGAAATATTGGGAGGGAACGGCTGTGATTGATCCATACAAAAAGCGTACAATGTCAGTTGTAAAATCACTGAAATGCACTAGAAGGCTTTTAAATCAGGGTACTCCATTTGTAACAATAAGAGTTGAAATAAAGTTGGCGAATTATATCTTGCCGGTAAAAGATAATCTCAAAATTCCATATTTAAGACAAAGATCACTCGTATGTAGGTCACACTAGTAAGGTTACACAGAATTACAGTGCTTAGCTCGTACTTTCCAAGACACATGAGGAATGCTCGCAGCGGTTAGGATTTTAGCAGTGAAATCGGGATGCGTTTAACATCTAGATCGCACCGCAGTGCCACACAATACAGCACTATTACTTTCAAATATCCCTAATGCCCAGTAATCTCACTTATCGCAGCAGCAGGGGCCCCTTCCTCTAAATCCACACCATGTGTGACGGGCAGACGTTGCCGCGTGCCTGGTGCTTGTGGCAATGCTATTTTATGTTTTGGCCACCAACAAAGCAGTGCACACCACCATTTGATGTATTTGTGTGTGTGTGTTTAAAATGTGTACAAATATCTATAAAGCTTTCAGCTCTGGAAAGAATTGAGACCACTACACATTTTATTTCAAATATAAATCTATAAACATACTGGGGGGAGAAAAAAATAAATAAATACATACATTTTTATTGACATGATGTAATGTATCAATAGTCACGCCATGGTCATGTTTTCCAGAGCTGTATACACACTGTCTGTAGCAAGCTTCCATAGTGTACAGTACATACATCAGCAATGGTAATGTTTAGAAAACACTACTGGGCATCAGGCAGGACACAACACGCGCTGCACTAGCCGCAGAGCTGAGCGCAGACTTCTCCAGACCCTTCACACAGGACAGGAATGTGCAAACAGTGTGTCTAGGCAATAAGGATGCTACACTAACAGAGTTTGAAGAACAGGCTCCAGCTAGCTAAAGACCTGCTGCTATAGATTTTTATAAGAAAACAATAAAAAGTCTGTTAATTTTAATATCCAGAATATGGGATTTTAATATCCTGACAGATTAACAAATGGTTCACAAACATAATATTGGTTTAAGTAAGATATACGTTGAAAGTTGTACTTTTTAGTGAAAGTGAAAAATCAGCAAAGTTGATAATGTACTTGTATAATATAAACTTTTCCTCCATTTCCTCTTCCGTGCCTGGCTGGCTGTGTCACGTCTATTGGCCGGGCGAGCGCTCGTCACAGTGCAGGGAGCTCCCTCAGCGGCAGGCCCACGCTCCTCGGCGCTGCGCACAACCGCCGTTGTGCGGCTCAAACCATAGCACCATAATCGCTTTTCAGAGCGGCGTCTGTCAGAAAAGGCCTCAACTGGCCTGGTAGCCCTGGTGGCCATTTTGATATTTGTCTACCCCGATGCCCCTTGGCCGGCTTTAGCCACCACTCACACTGTGTTGGCCTGCCCACAAACACACCGGAGGCAGGGTGATGTGTGTGGACTTTAATAAACTCTCCCCCAAAGATAGTCTGTGTAAACAGTGCCAGGTGCCCTCAAGGAAAGTGTGTGTGTGTGTGTGTGGATTAGGGGAAGGGGCAGCTCAATAGGGACTTAGCAGTGAAAGGCCTTGCAGCCTCTTCTGCTGGTCAGTATATGGGGGAGGGGGAGAGAAGAGAGAGAGAGAGAATTAAATAAGATAATAGAACAACAAACCCAGATTATAGAGTTGCAGGCTACTGTAAACATTTGTGTTTTTTTTTTTTTTAAACACCTATTGTTAAAAATGTAACTGGACATTGTAATTCAGTGTAAATTTTGTAATTTTTCCGTGCCTCAGAAATTCTGTGTCATGTTCAAACAGTGATTGTAGAACTCTTGTCTAGACTTCTCCTGACATCGCCTGTGAGCTTTTTCTCTGAAAACACACATGCAACATTTTAGCATAATATCAGGGCGCCTGCCAAATGGTTCACATTCGCGGCCCGTATTCGTGTAATATTACAAGTCTGGATGCTACTGGGTAAACCTTAGTCAAACGGCCTGGAAGGTGAACTGGGGAGGTCTCATTCCAAGTGGGAGAGAGTGACACTAGGTCCTTGCTGATAGGGCAACAATAGGCTTGGGCGAGCATGTCTGCAGGCAAGAAGCTTCTCAGCACCAACCCCATGATGGCTGGCATGTGTAGAGGAGGTTTTCTAGGGCGGTAGACTTAAACTAAACTAAAACACTGACAATGACAGAATCCACATAATCACAGAGATACTGATCAGACTGGGAGACCACCTAAGGCAAATTCACCCGGTGTGCGTGTGTGCGTGCGTGTGTGCATGTGCGTGCGTGTGCGTGGTTTCAGTTTCTTCCCCGCCCCCCCCAAAATGAGGGTCAGGAGGGGGCAGAAAAACACCGGTAAGAACAACAATGGTCAAATCATCGGAGCCACGCACATGACAGAAGTATTGTGTCCAAGCGGTACGTACTGCAGCCATACCACGAGGATTAGGGCCCTTCTAGAGAACACTCGGGCTGCACCGCCAAACTTCAAAGAGGGCGGGCAAAGCGTCCAACCAATTTTCCATGTGCCCCACGTGCATTAGTGAGTGACACCCAATACGCCTGCGGCTTGTTTGGAAATCAAAATATGGAATAATTTGGAAATAACAGCGCTCCCTTCATCGGCGGCCAGGTCACGGGACTCGCTTCCAAAAGCAAATCTTGAGGACCGCTTCTTAATCTGCCATTTTCTTTCGGTCTCGTGAAAACTGAGCTTTTTATTTTTTATATTTTTTTATTTTAATTTGTGTCAGGTGGGTCAACGGTAAGTTTATTTAGCGGCATTTTAAAGACACTTACAAATTAATTGTGCAAGCAACATTCTTAAAAGAGACTGTTTGAACAAGAATACCAATTTCAATCAGATTATCAAAGGCAAAATGCGGATTATTCGTTGATGTATGAAATCAGCAAAAAAAAATAAACAAAATATATAACCGCTCCATCAGCAAACTTTCTCCAAAGAGGTCTTGGCACCGCTCCCATTACTTTAGAGTGGGGGAAAGAGGGTGGGGGCGAGGGAGGAGACAGGTTAGCACGGGTGGCGCACAAATGAATCCGTCAATAGATCCTGATGAAGACTTCATCAGAGGTGATCACCTTGTAAGTGCCGCAGCTGCGTTACCAAAGACCCGCAGATTGGAAAACTCAATTGTGTTGTATCGATCCGCCCGGCCAATCGGCAAACGGGAGGGGAGTGGGGCAGGGGGAAGGAGAAGGGGAGGTGCATGGAGCACTGTCCGTGGCTACAGCCAATCCTCTTAAGCAAAAGGCTAAATACGGGCTTCTGTGCCTGGGCTCAATCTCCCGGCCTTGTGGAGTGTGGTGAGACAAATAACCGACGGCTGTGGTGAGACAATCACGCTGTAACCAGGTTGACCTCTGGCTGACATTTACCAAAATAAAATAAAAAAAGAGCAGGATTAAAGAGGCTCCCCCCCCTCTCTCTGCTCTGCATTACTGCAGCACCGCAGAGAGAGAGAGAGAGAGAGAGAGAGAGAGAGAGAGAGAGAGAGAGAGAGAGAGGGCAACCAGCCGTATGTGGCTTAACTCTCCCAAATGACCCCAGCAGAGAGCAAGGGAGGAAGGGAGGGGTGGGGGGGGGCTGGACCTTTGGCCCCCTTGAGAGCCTTACCTCAGGATAAGGGCCGCCTCAGCAGAGAGCAAGCAGGACACGGCTCTAAACTCGTGCACATCCATTAGCAATGAACCGGCAAGGAGCTACAACACAGCAGCAGTATGGAATCGTAACAAAGGTGTAACAACAGCAACTAGATGTTCACCAATCTGACAAACTGTTTCAAATTGCTGGAAATTATCACAAAGCTAACTTTAATGTCCTCGCCTCGGAAAAAACAGTCCCACTTTGAATTTACTTACATGTGGATATTTGAATACTTTTTTTTTGCAATGAATACGTACATTAGAGATGGCGTCAAAGTCTTTAAATCACCCTTAACCCTCAGTAAAGTGAATCGCCGTTAGAAAAGCAGCTCTTTCACCCACATACATGTGGTGCAGAAGTGATGAGTATTAACATCAAAACACCACATTCTCTGTGTGGCCAGCATATCAAAGCGGCAGAGGATTACACCCCAAACGTATTGGCAGAGAAACTGAGTAGCTTCCTTGTCCCCGCTGTACGGGTAAAACAAAAGGACATGTTGGATGGTAGCCACGGAGTAACACAAGGAAGTTGCAGCGTTTAGCCGCTTAAAAAGCAAGCGGTGGAACACTGAGCACGTGCTTTCAAAGCCCGCAAACCCACCGGACCTTTGTGGTAGGAGAAAACACAACGGCTCTAGAACAAAGTCCGGCATTGAGGATCAATGTTTTTGGTAGATTTAGCCATACAGTACATTTTAAATCAAATCATTCTCTACTTAATGGGTCTCTGTGATATAAGGTTAATAAATTGTGTTGTGTTAATGTCCCAACCGGAAGAAATCTTAATTCCGTGTGAGCAACGCATTACGCTCGACAAACAGAAAGCCAATTTTCAAAACTATGCAGTGAGCACATAAATATTATGGGTGGTGGGGTGGTGGATTGTGAAGGTAAGAAGGCAGAGCTATTCACAGCAGCACATGATTACAACACCAGCAATACAAACACTACACACGGGGGCCACCGGGCCGCTTTGTATTTGCTTAATTAAATCACAAAGGGGGCGAATAACTTAGTCAGCTGCCTACGTCACATACTTTACATTGTCACACAGGGGCCACGGCCTGCCTAGTCTAGCAGAGCCAGCCTTCATTTGTCAGAAGGTCTGGGACACAGCGCTGGATAAATGTCATGAAGGCCTGCCTACTTGACAGAAGAGGTGATTTGATTAACAATGCACGACTACATAACCCAATGGCCAAGATGGACATTGAATTCACACTGAGGAATTCATTGGGAGACTTAACGACGTAATTGACCTTTCACTTTTCCAACCTAGTTACTGTAACTAGGTAGGACAAAACGCCATAGAAAGCTACTACAGCAAAACAGACAGTTGACGGAAGGTTCCGTCAGATAAAAAAAAATGCTCAAATGTTATTGGAGGACGTGCAAAAGGGGGCGGGGGTTGGGAAAGGTAAATTGCGGACACAGACTTGTGAGTGACTAACAGCCGATGAAAATCAACAGTGCCACATTCTGACAGTGCCGACATGCTTACAGGGGTGTATGGAACATTCGGCATAGAGCTGCTTATGTGACGCAGCGGGGGTCAAAGGTCAAAACGCTGATGTTATTGATCAAAACCGCCTCTTCGGCGAGAATCAAAAGCAAAGGAAAACCGCGTAGAATCCTGCCGCAGGTGTTTGACACACGTCAACGCTCTTCTCCAGCCTCTCTTGTACCCCCCCAACCTCTCACACCCCACCTTCTCTCCCTCATTTTATTCACCCCCTTCCTCTCTCGCTCCCCGTGTTCTCCGGCAGGAAATTGGCCCTCGTCGAAGGAGGGCAATTAGGGCGTAGCGATGCTATGGAGCGCTGTGTGGTCATTTCATCGGAGGCCACAGTGGTATTTTGAAAGATGCTGGAGCGAGGCCCCCCACATCGCCTAAACAGGCAATTTGAAAGCCCCCCTGGAGAAATTAAAACTTTTCCAATTGCTTGGGAGGATGGAAAGCTCACTCTATGGGTTGCTGGAGTGAATCTCCTGGCAGGACACACTGAATATAGTTTACATTTGTATATACTGTACAAGTACATGTGCATTTATCAGGGGGTGAAACCGCTAAACGTGGGGAATGAAAAGAAAAAAGAAAGTTAAGAACTGTGGAAGTTTTCAATCTAAAATCAAAACGCCTCACGCCACATGCTGACTGATCCATATACACATAATAAAAATAATAAACTTCCGTTATCTTCTCTTATCACATAAGCAAATCAAAGACCACACCAGTTGTTCTTATAATTATATGGGCCTGACAGAGGGGATTTCAAAGAAAATATGTGCAGTCACACGGTTGCCACTTGATTTAAATTGACAAAACACACACACACACAATCAAGCACGCAATCAAACACACACAGTGAGTGAATGATATTGCTCCTGGCGACCCACACCCCACCGCCCGTCACCTCAGCCCGAGGTACGCTTGGTTTGTCACGGGGGAGCATGAGATATTGAAGGTGACACTGCTAAAGACCAAGCGGGGAGAAGCCACCTCTGACCCACGACGGGCCTCCTGTTCAAACTGCCCTCTGGCCTGATGGTCGGGACCACCTGATCTGGAACGAGCTCACGTTGCCAGCGAAACATGTGACATCCAGACATGCACAGCAGCCGCCATGACAGGAAGGAAGGAAGCTGTGACCGGAGAGATTGGAATAACAAATATGGAGCTTTGTAATGCATTTCAGTGGAACGCTTCTGGCCCCTTACAGTAAGTGGTCACTAACGGCAGCCGACGTGGGCAGCGCCCACAGCTACATCTACCATGCATGGCCTGGAACAAAGTCAATTTGCCCCAAAGCGGTTTGCTGCCGTCGTGGTCTCAGATTCATCAGACGTAATGTTATATGCTCAAAATGCCCATTAACGCACCCAGAGATAAATATTGGGCAATATAATGGTGAAATCTGTGGACCTCCCCAAAGACTTGGGTCGTTCTGGTCTGCAAAAAAGGTAAAAAGTCCTAGCCTGGTTACCAGATGATAAGAACTTTGTGAATAAGGTCTGGCCACGCTCCACTGGGATGTGTTATCACTCATTGCCCCAGCTACCTCTGGGTAAATTTGGAACTATTGGACATCAAAGAACCAACAGTTTTTATCGCCTTATCTAGCGCTACCCAACATTTAGAAAGACGATCAACTTCAACGTCATCTACTGAGGATGCCTGTGCATGTTAACGCTAACAGGGTTTCCTGATCATCTCTGAAAAAGAACTAAGATAATCCAATCCCCCCCCACCCCACCTTGCCCAGCCCCTTTAACAAATCAAATGCGGAAGTGCCGTCCGGTTGAGCCCTCTACGTTTCCAATCTGCAATCTTGATTCGTTGTGCTGGCGCTAAACTGCTCAACAATAAAGTACTAAAATGTTTTGTTTTTTTAAACAGTAAATAACACTACAGATGCTCTGGCATCTGGAGCTTGAGCAAGTATTGTCGTCGTGGAACTTAAACATGGCAGAGATATCAGTACTGTATGTTTCAGCATGTAGGCACAGAATTAGAATCGACATGCTTTGACAGGTATGTGCAATCTGTTGGGACGTCCTTAGTTTGTTTTTTCCTGAGTGTAAATCGCACCTCTGCCTGTGGGAATGTACTGTTAAGCTGAAACACCACAGACACAAGGCTATGTTTATACACATTGATTTGGAAACCAATTAGCCTTACTGCCTGTGCACACTGAAGGATTACCACAGCATGCATCCACTGACAGTATCCATGTAACGTTAACTTGGATTCATGGTTATCATCATAGTCATTGGCTACTAATGTCAACACCCCCCCCCCTCCCCCTCTTCCTATACACAAGACATGGATGCATTGGCACCAGGCACTTGATACGTGTCAAATCTCCAAGGGTGACAATACAAACAACGCAAGTTAATGTCTTAAGCCACCTTCATTGATTGACATTAGATTAAATGAAGTTTGTCTGCCAGGGTGGTTTCCACCAATTTGCCATTTGCGGAGCCTGCTAATGGCAAAGAGGATATATTATTGAATGCAATACACTGTAATAATACATAATAGTTCATGCATAACATTTAGCCTGCATAATAATTACTTGCAGTTTCTGGTAAAGTGCTTGTCGGAAATATGTTTCACGGTTTATTTAGACACACTCACAATGGAAGAGCAAATTTCCCAAACTCACTCCCAGTCCATAAGAAGTGATTTTGAGAATAAAGAGTCTTAGGTTTCCAGCCTTCTATTCAATGTCATGATCATCACATCATAGTAGGGCTGCTCAATTATGGAAAAAGTCATCATGATTATTTTGGTCAATATTGAAATCACGATGACATAATACCATTGACTTTGGAAAGATGTTGCCCTTACTGCACAGTGAACTAACAGTAAAAACAACTTCAACTGTGAAATGTCTCTTAATACTTTTCATGTTGATATTTCACTTTCACCCTGTAATGGTCAAAAGTGAGTGTGTGCCTGCCATTCAGACCACAAGACAACATTATAGTTTAATGCAAAATGTAATTAGCAAAATAGTTTTTCCTCGATTATATTGTTTTTGTTAGGAGCCAAAATTGAACTCACGCTTAAAAATGTGATAAACTGCAAAACCCTATATCATAGGCTGAAAATCTATCACGTGCAGTAAATAGCAAGACAGTCAATTTTGGTTTCATCTGCAGATTGTGAAAGTCCTTAAAAGGCATTAAAATGGCTCAAAATTGACCAAATGTGAAGGGAGTTATTGAAATGTGCTCCTCAATTGAGGACTCTTAGTTAGAAACCACATAGGAATCCTTGTTAAAGCAAAAGCATATTCCGACTGCATGACTCAGTTAGCTAGCCCTGCCTAGGCCTCTGCACAGAGGCAGTAAATGTTCAGCCTTGCACCTGTTATCCTGTACATAAAATGTACTTTCTATGCTGCATGCTTTACTCGGAGGGCCGTGTTATTCCGGCGGCGAGCTGGCGTCTGGGCTAATGTGTTTCACAGGCTGCTGCCGCCCCAGTGATGGATGTGCATGCATACTTTACGCTCTCTCCTCTTAAAAATAACGGATGTTTTATCATGCCGAATTTAAACTCTTTGGTTAGAGAGAAGAGGAAGCATATTTTGCCTTCATTTCCGTTTGTGTGTGTGTGTGTGTGTGCGCGCGTCGGATGGATGGATGTATTTAAAATGTTGTCGTTTGTCATTGGGTGTTTTGACACATAAATTAACACAAGCAAATCTGAACACTTGGCAAGTGCAGCACAAATAGATAGCAATGTCAGGGTGCTTTTCACCTCATGGGCTGATATCCTACCCATGGCTTTGAAATGGAAGAGATCCACCTCATTTTTAAACTGCGCAAGGGCTCCCCTGGTCTCTGTGTGCCATTCTTCAGAAGAGGTGGCATATTATCGCCTCTATTTACAGAGAGAAAAATAAATGTAAATAAAATCCAACCTCCCCGTGAACCCTTCATGAGCTCAGGGAGACGTCTTTGGAGATGGAAAGTGGGTGATGGGTGGGGTGGCAGCGTTGGGGGTGGGGTGGGCACGGAGGCTCTGCGTCGGGTTAAGCCAGTCCACTCGCCAGGATAAGTGGTCACACATGCCCTGCCATGGACGGCATTTCACACTCCGCCCCCGCACCTCCCTTGATGAGCACTTCCATCCACAACTGGCTCAGGGTAAGAGGAGAAGGGGGGGGAGACAGGAAAAACGAGGTGATGTGGGAGGAGTCTGTGGTACAAGGGGGGAAGAGGGAAAATACAAGACAAATGTGTGGGGGGGGGAGATTGGTGGTGAAGTGGGTGCAGACATATGGGGGGGTGGTCAACCCTCGTTTGTTTCACCTGCTGCGTTCTTTCAGCTGCCTGCACGCATCCAATGCGTTTCCCAGGGGCTATGAGCGAAGCCTACAACCATGCTTTGCCTACGCAGACAGAGGCTATACTGCTGTGTCTGTGCACGACAATATACACGGTACACGGTGGCCCAGTGGACAGCACTGTGGTCTCACATCAAGAAGGTCCAGGGTTCGAACCCCAGTCGACCCAACCTTTCTGTGTGGAGTTTGCATGTTCTCCCCGTGTCTGTGTGGGTTTCCTCCGGGTGCTCCCCCACTATCAAAAACATGTTCACCCTCAAACTCAGAGCTGTTGACCAGACACTGGCATCAATCTGGAGTCCCCAAGCGCCGCACGAGTGGCTGCCCACTGCTCCCTTCGGGGATGGGTTAAAGGGGTGGGCAATTATTTTCACTTGGGGGCCACATTGAAGATATCAGAGAACTTTGCGGGCCACTTTTTTAACCAGCATGCTTAAACATTTTAAAATAAAACACAAAATGTCTAACTTTGTTAACTTGGCTATTCATATGCAACACAATTTTCAGTAAATAAATTAACATTCTGCAGAGCTCGTCAAGTAATTTTATGTTGTATTATTAATTTTTTTAAATGTTTGATGTATCGGGAGGGCCGAGTGGAATGTCTCAAAGGGCCGCATCCCGCCCCCGGGCCTGACTTTGCCCAGGTCTGGGCTAAATGCAGAGAATGAATTTCTCCTAAGAGGGATTAATAAAGTATGATTTCATTCATTCATTCTTTCTCTCTTTCTATACAGCGGTAATATCCTGCTGTGTCTTTGCACGACAATATACAGCGGCGCTCGAGGTTATACTGCTGTCTGTGCACGACAATATACAGCGGCGCTCGAGGTTATAGTGCTGCGTATGTGCACGACAATAT
>JAODUH010000007.1:275605-324164 GCA_027564835.1 Typhlichthys subterraneus
ACAGCGGCGCTCGAGGCTATACTGCTGTCTGTGCACGACAATATACAGCAGCGCTCGAGGCTATACTGCTGTCTGTGGATGACAATATACAGCGGCGCTCGAGGCTATACTGCTGTCTGTGCACGACAATATACAGCAGCGCTCGAGGCTATACTGCTGTCTGTGCACGACAATATACAGCGGCGCTCGAGGCTATACTGCTGTCTGTGGACGACAATATACAGCGGCGCTCGAGGTTATAGTGCTGTCTGTGCACGACAATATACAGCGGCGCTCGAGGCTATAGTGCTGCGTTTGTGCACGACAATATACAGCGGCGCTCGAGGCTATAGTGCTGCGTTTGTGCACGACAATACCCACAGGCACAATGTCATAAGCTGGAGCCCGCATCAAATTACAACATGCTGGCCACAGAGCGCAGCAGACATTTTGCCTCCTCAAAACACTATTGTTTTATTACTACTTGTTTTGCTACATGTCTGTCCTGTTGCACTACCAAATGTCTGTCCGGTTTTATTTTTATACAAAGTCTGTCTTGTTTCTCTGCTAAATGTCTGTCCTATGTTATATCAAAAGGTTTGCTGCTTTTCAACTGTATACAATCTACAGTATGTAAATATATTGTTGAATTGGTTATTTACAAGTTACCAGCATAGGTAAAGCAATTTAAATTGAATATGATACTAATATTTATATCATCTGGCAACTCTAACTTAAAGAGAGACTTATTTTATATAGAGATAGTCGTATCCACCAAAAAGCACAAAAATTGCAATCAGAGTGCAGAAACAATCTGTCGTGTAAACAGTTGAAACAAACAATAGTTTAGTTAAAGTTAATTTATATAGCCTGTAATAACATTACAGTCTCATTTATATGGGGTAATATTTACGTCCACCTGTGCCTGCACGTGTTTTTCTAAAAGCTTAGTGTACGATTAAGCGCTGTAACATTATACTAAATTATATACATTCTCCGTTACAGAAATACCAGTTGCTGGCCATAGTTACAGGAATTTTCTTATTATTATTCATTTTATGTGGGAGTATTTCACTAACATCAGCTTTTAACCTGACGTGCCAGATTGATTGTTAGACAAGTCCACTGGGGAGCCAACTGATTGAGAAGGGCAGGTACTTTTAAGAAATACTTGGTTTGTGATTGGATGAACCCGCTGAGTTGTCTGGTGATATCAAGTCACTTTCGTTGTCGACACACCAGGAGCCGTGGAAATAACAGCATTACGCCAATGGAAGTTTTGAATTTTCCACGGCCACATGGTTCACGGAGAGGTAAAACTTATGGCAAAATAGTTCCCGGAAGTGTTTGGTGGGCAGTTTGAATATATACACAGATATATAACTTTTTTTATTTTTTTATTTTTTATTTATTTATTTTTTATTTTTTTTTTTTGGCAATAAGTAGTCAATAAATGCGCTGATTTACATTTAAAATAGAATTTATAGTGTACTTTTAATATTTAGTCTAACTTCCGGGAACTATTTTGAGGCTCTGTTGCTATGAAAAAAAAAAAAACAGTCCATTGGAGTGAACGGAGCTGATGCAACTCTCTCTATACATGGCTCTGGCGCACCTAAGCCCCTCCCCTATCCATCAATATGGCGCTGATTGGTCAGATCAACTGCTGCTGATTCAGTCGCCAGGATTTTTTGGCATTCCCGACCGATTCACATGAATTCAGGAGGGTCTCGCTGGGCTAACTAGCTTTGGCTATCGACAAAATTGTTACTTCGATACCTGAGTAACGTAATCTGACATGCCAGATTAACTGTTGTCACAAGTCCATCTGGGGAGCCGTAAATTGAAACAGTTTGTAAAGGGCAGGTACTTTCAAAAAATACTTTGCAGTCGATTATATGGGTCCCCAAATGCTGGCTTGTCTCCAGAGAAAAATCCCCCTCAAGAACTATTGTAAATCGTCTCAGGGGCATGGTAATGTTTCTCATCTTCCTTAACATTACAGTAAGAGCCAGCTGCACCAGTGCCCGCTGCAGATGATTTAACTGAAGTGGCTCTGAGTAGGGTTGACTATTAAGCCAATAAATCAATAAATTAAAACGGGGTCCTTGTGTGGAACGAAGAGGTAAGTGATCTGTGTGTGTAACCTTCGGATCTAGGAGATTCATTTCCTGCCAAATGGACACAGGCAACAGAATAACACACAACATTCAACATCTGAAATAGGTTGGCAGGTTTGGGATAGACTAGTGTGTGCTCACGCTCGCGCACACACACTAAAGGGATAAATTAGGTAAATTTGAGTAAATAAAAGAGTTAAAGGCGGGATTATAACAGGTGCTGACTGCAAACTGACAGGTCAACACTCCCGGTTATGGTCACCTCAGCTGTCATTGGGCTGAATGATCAGCATATCAATAATATCTATAAAGGGTCTCCAAGTGTTCTGAAGGGTCTGTAGTGAGCCTCCAATGGAGAAGCCAGTCCTCTCCGGCTCTAACCACTAACTTTTTCTGATGATGTGTGGGTGAGGAGGACACACAGCCTTCAAGCCTGAAATGTGGCACGACAGCACCTTGAGTGTCATCAACGTCAACTAGCTGAGTCTGCTGCAATCACAGTCACCCTAGACCATCATGAGGACAAAGCCAAGCTATAAATCATGTAGCATAACTAATTGGAAACACAGACCATTTAAAAATGTGTTGTTATCGACTTTTTTTATACTTTTTTTTATTGCGCTTATGTTATATATGAATTTTGGTGGCGGTGCAAAACCGCCACCAAAATTCAATCTAATTAAGAAATGTTTTTTAAATAGCAACCAAATCTGCCCCAATTGAGCAGATATTACAACTTATAGGGGGTTCAGTTTGAATGCAAAATGTTTGTGGAGTCAAGAAGCACATTAGGAGAAACATGCCAGAACACTAAACGTTTTAGGGACCCATAATTCGCTCATTTGACTGTAACCATCCGCAGTCAAGCTCATCAGTATTAATAGGCTCATCGCATGCTACTTAGACGTGATGCAATCTTTACAACACACACACACACACACACGCGCGTGCACACACAGAGAGAGAGAGCATTGGCAGCAAATCCTCTGTGTGTGTTTAATAAATCGCTGCAGTTAGGTGGGACGGATTAGTCTGAAGTCACCTAATGACTATATTATGAACCCGTGGCATTAAGAGGGGATTAATGCTAATCTTGGCTGTTTCAGTTTACCCTGGGCTACAGAAGCGGATGGATCACGAGGACCACAGATCAGCGCAAACCGTTGGCCCAGCCTGTAGTCAGCCAGCTAACAAACACAGCCAAAAGGACATTTATACAGCATTTTCCCCTCTATAGGTAGGGTGAAGTGCGGGTTGATCTTTGCTTTGGGTGCATGTGTGAAATAAATCCCCCGGACTGGGTCTGTCACAGGATAAACACCCAAACAAACACAGAATGAGACTGAGTATACACAGGTGAAAGCCTGACAAGCCCTGGGTTCACCTGCTTCTACAAGCAACGCTGGAGGACAGAAAGCTGTCGAGATCAAAACACGAGTATGTATATTCTATGGGGCGGGCGGTAGATATATTTGACGCAGAGGCATAAAAAAAGCACAATTCGACCAGGATCAGAGAACGCCACCGATGCAAAGACACTTCACATAGCACACGTTAAGAAATCAACAAAATATCAAGGACACCCCACCCCCCCACACACGTGTTGCTCTGGAGAGGACACCCCTACCCCTACCCCAACCCCCACCTCTCCATAGCAACACATGGCGACTGGCGAAACAACTAAAGCTTGCAGGGAACATTTTTGAGCAATGAGGCCACATGCAAGTCCCATGTCAGCGGTGACGGGGTAAACATTAAAGCCTATCAGGTTTATCCCCACCGGGGCTCTGAAATGCCCCAGCACAGGGCCTGAAGAGAGAGAGAGCCCCCTCTCTCCCCCGGCATAGCAGACCATGGCGGCGACAACTGCCATAAATGACCCCCCTGAGTGGGTTCACATGTCTCCCTGCCATACTGTGGTCTGGCAGGGCCAGCCTTCACTTGTGTCAAGTCTGGGACGCAGCGCTGGCTAACTGCGTCAAGAAGGCCCCCCGCCTTCTGTACTGGAGAGGTATTTTGACTGACACGCACAATAACCAACTACATTATCCTAATGAACAAATTACATGTTAAACTTGTTCTGAGGAATTGACTGGGGAAACAACATGAATCAAGCAGGTCCTGCAAATGTACCTGTAGCGTAAGTTCTCTGTGTGTGCTGAAAAAAGTGTCAACCACCGCTCATCACAACAATGCCTTTGGCTTATCAATGAGTTTTCATGGGTGGGGTGGAGCTTGTCAAGGAGTCTGATTTGAACTTGAAGTTAGCAAGCGTTCTCGAGAATGAGAAACCCTGCCTTTAAATAAGACGGCTGTGGCTACTTCTCAAAATGAACGGAAACACTGAAATTAGTGAATAAAACACTGTGGATGGAGGAGGCTGAGACTGCATTATGGCTAGTCTCAACCTCCCGTTAGGGGTGTGAACCTTCACTGGTCTCACGATTATTATCGTGTCAACGATTCGATTCGATAACACGATGCATCACCTCCTCAATACTGCACATGGTTTTCATTAACAAATTCAAGAGGTCAGATATACAAACTTGATCTGCTGTTAAAAATAAATAAATATATATATATTTATTTTTTTAAATAAATAAAAAAAACACTCAATAGATGATCACAAACTCGCTGGTTCGAACCCCGCTAACTCCTCACCAAGTGTCGAGGTGTCCTTGAGCAAGACACCTAACCCTAACTGCTCCCGGTGGTCAGGTATCTCCTTGCATGGCTGACATCACCATAATGTAAAGCGTTTTGGATAAAAGCGCCATATAAACGCAGTCCATTTACCATGTTTCCTTCTCCACCACTATGTTTGTGTTCCCATTTAGAGCCACAAGGCTGAGTAGGAACACCAGACCATGTCCTCAGTGTACACACAGAAGGGGCAGCTCGTTACTAGCTTACAAATCGCTGGCTCCACCTTTCAAAGCAGAGAGAAGGTTTTCAAAGGTACGTCCGGCAGATCCAAGGCTCCAAGTTTCCCGAAGCATTTTCACCTCCAGAAGAGAGCGTCTGAGTGTTTGAAGTGCAAGGCGAGGGGGGGTTGGGGGCAATATTAGCTATTTCAGTGACGTTCACATGTCAGCTCACTTCCAGCCCATGCAGAAAGTGCCCTTCCCCTGGGTTTGCTGTTTGTCATAAAACATCTCTCAGCACGTCATTTACCCAAACTGGAGAGTGGAAAGACAGGGGGAGTAAGAGAGGAGAGGGAAAAAAGAGAAAAGAATACAAACATCATTTACAAAAGTGGCGTTGGAGGCTAATACTGAGAGCGTTTGCCAGGAGCGCAGTAATTCTAAACCATGCTGTGGTTAAGTGGCTCCTCAAAAGATACTGTTGGGTAATGTCTGACAGCTGAGCAAATGGGACAGGATCCAGAGAGTGCATTATCTTTATGAATTTGTGACAAAACCTTGGGCCGACAGCAGCGGCGTTCTGGGTGTTTGTAAACACTTGGACCCGTTGGAAGAGGGGAATGTTGAACAGCGAAGATGTAGAGGCAGATGTACGAGCAGGAAGGCACTAGTTGAGAGATGGTGGCCCGATCTCCTGTCCTTTTATCTACATGTGGCACAAGACCCAATATCACCTGGCTCACTGCTGACAATACTGAATGCAATCATGTAAAAACAGTGTAAATTGCAGAGTATAATAAAGATACATTCAGGAATTTAAAAAGAAGTTTTCTAAATATGATGAGTGTTAAATAAATAAATGTGTTATGTCACACCATGTCACAATTCAACACACTAGCCAGGCCCCACGTGTTCAATGGGAAAAACATGCAAGAGTCACCAATAATAAATATCAAAGCTAAACTATACAGAAATATCAGGTGCATACGTTGAGTAAGAGTATCTGCTTTCAAGCGTGCGTGGAGATACATCCAAGAGATCGCACAGTCCAGCATTTAGTCCAGCATTTAGACAACACTGCTTATGTTGCGAGCTTTACAAGGATTATCCCGAAACCACAAAATGGTGGGCCTCACGCTCTCCCACTTCACAGACTGGAAATATACTGAATCTGTGCCAGCATCAACATGTGACATTCTTCAAAATTAGGTTGAATCAGGAATCTTTTTTTAAACCACTTGTGATTATTTATTTTAGAGAAGACAATGTTCACAGATCACTCAAAACCATACAGCGCCGATATGTCCCTGTTTGTTGTCATATTTGCTCACTTAAACACGGGGATGAAATTCTTTCCCATAAAGTTAGTATCTGCAGCGCAACACATCTCCAATCACTCCCCCAACACAGTGTGCACACGCAACACTGCTCCTATCCAAGCCGACTGGCATCACGGCCATGGAATGCTGAAGTCCACATTTTTCCATTCAGCAAAGGAAAAACGGCCTTTCAAAGCCAATCAGCTAGAAATGTTGCTTTGTTTTTCATTTTTGCCTGGACTTCCTGGAAGCCATTATGGAGCTGTCAGGGATGTATATTTAGCTATGGCAACATCGGCCTCTTCGCCCCTTTGCGCCACTGGTCATGTCACCTCTGATAAATAGAAAAACAATTGGTTATCCCTTTTGTCACCTTGGCCGGGGGTGTGTGCGGGTGTGCGTCTGTGTGCATCTATGTGCAAGGTGTAGGGGGGGTAGACAACTGTGGACCCCCATCTATTGATCTTTACTATAAAACAACATCTGGTACTTTGAAGGCAAAAATCAGAAAATGGCTAAATCTTTCAAAGAGCACAGCAAAAGAAAAATTTACAAGGCTATACTTGACCTTGTGGCAAAACCAGCAGCTTCACAACCCTTGACATGCTTCCCCTTCAAAATGTTCCGTAAAGGACTTGCATATCTGTTGAGGGACAGCTAAATCTGGGTGGATTAACTTCTGTTACAGCTGTACAACTGGGGCTCACGGCTGAAACAATGGAAAGGGGGTTGTCTGACATTTAAAAATGACCAGCAGTAATGCGCCTCAAACCCCTTTTACGCTGTTCTTAAAACAAGTTCACACACAGAGCAAAAGATGTGCATTATTCTGGATTATGGCGTTTTCGTCATATGATGAAATCAGTTTTTATGACCCAGTGACCCATGAATAAACAGCTGCGCACATAGATTTTGATATTATTTTCATTATTTAATTATAACAAGACTATGCTAAAATGCAAATATGAATGACAAATACCAATTACACATTACACTGAGGATAGATTACAGATCTAATTTAGATTTTACTTTTCCTCCCCCACATGCCTTCGTTCCTTACCAGCCTATATAAAGAGCAGACCTATATATCTGCGTTGTTGAGTTCAGAGGAATCTGTGCGTTGAGCCCCGGATTAAGGTGACCTATACTTGACTCAACAGTAACAGTGGTGCCCAATGGTTCACAAGTTCACCCCCTTCAGACCGCCGTGTCTGAGATATGAAACCCCCCCCCCCACCAGAACACACAGTACCCCACATCTCCACACTCACCCTTCCAAAAGATGCGGCGCGCCAGACTGCAGTATTCCACAAGTGTTCCCCGCTCATAAATCCATAAAACCAGGGTCAACATGTCACCACTCATAACCTCTTCCACTCCCTCCAGCCAGTTGAGCAGGAAACCTTATCGTTTACAACCAACACAGACGCAGCTGAATAGCTGGATGGCAGTGAACCATCTCGTGCACACATCGTGCACGCTGGTCAGCGTTATAAGGTACAGTCAGTCATTCTGGAGAAATATTAATAATATTAATAATAATATTATTATTATTCATATTATTCATAATAATACCGGTAATAATAATAAAACTGAATCAAAACAAAAACACCACTGCCTTCAATGCCAAAGGGTGTATCCGCTGTAGGGGAGTAAGAAAACATTGATACACCCGAGTATCTCAAAATTACGGTTTGCGATACTGTATCGCTTCTCTAAATCATTAGTATAAGAAAAAAAAGGATATTACAAAATACATTAACCTCTAAAGAGAGGAAAGATGCTTGTTACCAGATTATTTTAACGTTAATATATCATTCTGAAGTCCCTGAGCTAGTTTACATAAGTGTTTGTAATTTCTTTGAAGCGGCGCCACACATTAGCATTGATATGACAGTTTTCCACAAATTGGAAATCTCAATATATCGCCTTGCTTACAGTATCGCAAAAATATTGCATCGTGGCCCCTGTATCGTGATATGTATTGTATCGCCAGATTCTTGCCAACACACAGCCCTATTAGTTTACCATTGCTGACGTCACCTTTAAGTTGCAGGAAGAAAAAACACACTAGGGTAAATGAGAGTGCTGTTACAACCCTCCCCCCCAACGCCCCTCCACCCACATTCAAGGGCTGAGGCTTATGCTCTGCCCCTCGACAGAGGGAATGCATATCTCAAAGTGCTTTTCACCATGTTATAACCGCCCCCCCCATGGGAATGTTTAGAGAGAACGACATAATCTCCACAGGTTAAATAATAGCGCTGGTTCACGTGTGTGCATGCTGCGGCTCTACGTTGGATTATCCTATTTGTGCGGTAAAGCTTCTAAAGGTAAATGGGAAGTTGGTATATTAAGTATTTGTTTTCTAGTACCACATACAAACAATTGAAGAAAAAAGCTTAATGGTCACATTTTATCATTACACAATATACTATACGGCAAACTATTATGTAGTTTGTAGAGTGTGTGTTTATATGCCCCAGCAGTATTAGCATCTTGCCTCTAATCAGAAACCACCTACTGTACATTAAAAGCATGGTCAGTCAACTCCCTCAGAAGCTCCGCCCTACACATTGCAAATGCATTGCAAAGCCAAGGGCATTGTTGTTGTGAGCGGTGTTCACCACTTTGTTTATGTTCATATGTATCGTATTTACATTTACTTCTACACAGCCAGCGCTGTGTAGAAGTAAAATTATTTCAGCACGCACAGAACGGTAAACTAGTGGAATGTGAGGAGATATTTGGTATATCTGACACAAAGTCTTAATTTTACAATTGCTGACTATACCGTTAAGAGGACCTGCAATTAATAAAAAAAGCTGCGCCACTATTCTGCTTAAATGATGTATAAATAAGACTTGCAAACACTCATGGACACACCAACACACACTATAAACACATGGGCCCCTAGGGCATCACTGCCACTGTCCATGTACCCGTGAGCAAGGCGGCAGCAGCGGAAATAGCCGACAGACAACTCTGCCAGGCGACCCAAATGCCCATGGCCATTAAAAAAACCAAGCCACGTCCCTCTAAGGCCTCGTAAACAGGACAGAACGAGAGACAATGAGGCAGAAATGTCTGTGTGTGCGCGCGTCCCCGTTATGTTTGTGTCACATGCGTGTATCCCGTGCGCGTATCCCAGATACGTTTGTATCCCTGTGTGTGTGTGTGCGCTACAGGTCTACATTGGCCCCAGACCAATCAACACCTCCTGGTGGCCCTAGATCGTTAGCATGTCTCCTCGTCAGCTGCGCACAGGGGGGGAAGAAGGAGGGGGGAAGGTTGTGGGCCGCGCCAGCCTGGCCGGCTCACCCCCGTCAGTGGTCCGGCCTGTCACGGTGCGTAATCGGCGGAGCTGGTCCCGTTCTATTTAGGACGGGGCGTGTCAAGTGCTCTCAAAAGGCCTCCCGCTGCATGTGTGGAGCGGCTCCTCCACACAATATTTACACCCTGAAACGTGGGGGGCAGTTGTTGTTATCGCTCAGCTCACCGCCCATAACCCCCTTCCCCAACACCAATCAATCGCCCCCTTGACAAGAGCGTTCAGACGCACGTCACCTTCGCAGCCGTCGCGCCTTTCAAAAAGCCTGCAGCTGCAGTACGGAAATAGGGGCAATGAACTTGACCTCAAAGAGCCACTGAGAATAATACCTTAAACAGTTTAGCACAAGAAAATAGAGATATCTAATGTAGTTTGGACTTGCACCAGAATCTCTCTGAATCAGAATTAAATTTGAGTTTCGTGTTTTTTTGGGGTTTTTTGTCAAAAGCTCAACATTTAGGCCTATAAGAGATTGTGCTGTCTCTTGTTTTGAACTATTGGATTTTAAAGCCGTTTGAGGCTGTAATGTGATTAAAGGAGATATATATATATATACACACACACACACACAGTAGATAAGCATCATCGGCGTATGAATGTGTGAGAATGGGTGAATGAAGCTTTGAGTGGCCGGTGCAGCTGGAAGAGCGCTATACTGAGGAAACGCAGTGCGTTCAACATGTGGCCTGAGAAACCACACAATGAGCTGAGGAAGTGTCCACGCAACATGTACGCGTCTGTGAGAACCACAGTACGAGACTAATGTGCAACGCAATGCTCATCTAATTGGATGTGTGTATTAGAATGTCTGTTGCCACGGCACCCTTATGGGGCATGAAATAACGAACAGCTGTGCACACCCAGATACACGGTGTGCGTGCGAGCGTGACCGGGTTCGTGCACGTGAAGTGTGGGGTGGGGGGGGGGGGAAGCGGGGTGGTCGTCGAGAGGTTTATTAACCCAGCCAACAAGGCAGAGCGAATGCACACTGGGACACCGAACGGCTTAGCGGTCCCAGCACCGCACGGGCAGGACGGTGCATCCCTGCAATACTAATGCCACCATTTATTTTCAACCATCAATGAAGAGAAACCTCTGCGATGCTCTAAGCCAGTCTGCTTCCACAGCTAGTGACCCGGGCCTTTTGAGGTGATTAGCAATCGCGGCAAGCGAGGACATTCCTCTGCTCTCACTCGTCAGTTTGTAATATAAGCCAGTGTCTAACCATGTATTTTCACAGTATTGATCAATAGGCCACCGTCAAATCTATTTCACAACACCCTGGGTTTACTGGACTGGCAATACTGTATTAATGGGCTCTGGAAGAGTGTGGCGGGGCTGAGGGACACTATATTTGCAACCCCACGATGAGAAAGGGAGAATGCTAACAGGAACCTATCTATGCACCAATCATATGTTTTTTGTTGTTTTTTCTGACAAATTGTGCTTAATCAATTAGCCAATTTATCAACATTTACTAGCCTAGATTAAATCCAGACATAAATAGTAATCATGACAATGTTTTCAGTGACCCTGGCACACGATTAGCATATAGGCATGAATTCAAGTCTTATTGCCAGCAGCATAAATGGTGTGGTGAAAATAAATGACCAGCCAGTCACCTGACTAACACTGAGGAGACACGATGATTTCAGCATCAGTGTTTATGTCCAAATGGCTGCAAAAAGGCCTCATCTACTATAAAGAGCAAAAGCAACTTATTAAGCACTAAATGGGTCTAAAATGCTTAATGGCTCTATATGAATTTCTGACACTTGACGTCAGTCTAGAGCAGGGGTCCCCATACTATCCAGCCCGCGACCACCAAAATAACAGTGCCAGAGACTCGCAACCCCCGCTATCTCCAGAGGTGGTAGAAGCACAGCCATATTATTATTTGATAGCATGTTCATATGGGCTATTAGCAGAAGACATCAAAGTAATAAACTGTATTAACAATTATTTCTAAATTATTCTAATAATTAAAACATTTTATTACATTTTTGAAAATTATTGAAAAATGTGTGACCCTTTGCTGTGTTCCGCAACCCCCACCTCGAAAACCACCGATATAGAGCACCAGCATCTCAGACCAAAACAAATGCTCCTGGACGACCACACATGCACATAAGGCATTAACATGTGCACGTTACTGCGCTATGTAATCAAATGACAGAGGAGCTCTGATTACACAACAGTCTCTCTCTGCTTTGGACAACATTACTCCAGACATTCACACACAAAGTAGTTGTTTGCTGGTTGCAGCTAACCTGACGTGCCAGAGGAATTGTTATCACAAGTCCATCTGGAGAGCCGTACCCTAAAAAATATTCTTGGCAGTTGATTGGATGAACCATCTGGTTGTTTTCGCTGTTGGCACACCTAAACCACACCCATATAGCTATAAACACAATGGTGATTAAAAATTTCAGATGCTACTCGGACACATTCAAAAATGATTCCTGTGCTTTCCAGACCGATTCTCAGGGCGAAATAAAACTGAAGCTAGGTTGCTGCTACAGTATGTTTAAAATATAATGTACACACCTTTAAAAATGTCCATTTCAAATCACGTCAATAATGCTACACAGCCAACAGAACAGACACTTCTTTTCAGGTATAGCATGAAAGAGATGGGTACTTAAAAGCACGCCAGTCGCTCTGTGCCATAGGATTACAATGGTTTTGGTAGCGACGCGTTTCTAGTGACGCGTCTTGGTGTGATCAGGCCCTATGGCATTGAAGGGAAGAGGCGTTTTTTTTTGTTTCTCCAGCATTGCTGACTCTACCTTTAATGCTCAGGACACGCCCACCGCCAGGTTGCCAGGGCGATGTGTGCACGTTACACTGTCAGGACACGGTCCAACCAGGAGAACCAGAAGTCTAATTACTGCCGGACATACTAGCATTGTATTACTGAACAAACAAATAACTTATCCTCTGTGTGCGTGTGTGTGTGTGAGTGTGTGCGTGTGAGTGAGAGAAAGGATGGACAGTATGAATCTACATGTGTGTGTGTGTGTGTGTGCGTGCGCGAGGATGGACAGTATGAATCTACATAATGCGTAGAGCACTTAAGTGCAGGGTTCCCACTAGGCATGGGACGATATGATAAATTAATGTTACGACGACTGACGAGTGCTGTAATGGCATGTAATGAATTTCCGAAAAAGACTAATAAAAATATCCAATCTTTATTCAGCTTAGAAATATACTTCAAAACACACAACTGCTAAATATTTACCCTGGTAAGGTTCTGAATTTGCATTTGGCAATCTGTAACTCGTTTACATAATTTCTCAAGCAAACATTGTAATGAAGAGACATTAAAGTTCCATTTCCAAGTCCAGGAGACTTGTCTCTTCTTGGAACTCAGTGGGTCTTGTCTGTAATGCTCAGGTCTGGCCCACTGTTTCTGTTAATACATCCAGATCCCTAAATGACCCCCCCAATACTCCCAACCTCCCCAACCCCCTTAACCTCCGCTCTCTTACGCCTGAGCCAATGCCAGCTCCCTCCACACCCCACCCCAAGACACCCCTGACCAGGGTGATTGATAGCCTTCTGCCGGGGCTCTCCACGCTCTCAGCACATAGCTGAGAGGCTCTGAAACAGAACAACAGTTGCACCCCTTCTTCACACCGGCCCTAAGCCCTGCCTGTCAGTCCCCGGTTAGGGGGCACCGTTAACTGGCCAGATTTACAGCTACTAACCAGCGCTAGGTGGCAGTCTGTCTGGAGGCGGGTAAGCCTGCGATTAATCACGGCATGTTCTGTGGAGCAGGTTTGCCACTGCTGGGCCAAGGCTTACCGTTGGATGACGACGACAACGGCAAGTGGTCGTGGGGGTCCCCACCTTCCCCCACCAAACCCTGACCCGTAGACGTGACATTTTGCTCATTTTGTTTCGTTTAAATAGGTTTAGCATTTGATTGAATCTCGAGCGAATTCTGTGATGAATGCTATACATCGGGGGACAGATTCGGAGGAGTCCCTCGAAATGAGACCCAGAGGTGCGTTCAGAACTGGCGAACATATTTAAACAGCTTATAGTTTGCCGCAAACGTTTGCAAGGAAACAGTCTGAGGAGGTGGTACTCGGCGAACACACCTTGACACTGGACTGGGTGACAGCTTAAATCTAATATTTTTGGAATGTTTCCATGTTTAAAATCCGACCAGGTACTGCATTTCAGCTAAACTTTGTCCTCTACTCTAAGTGCAACTTACTGTATAACGGCCAATTCATGCACTAATTTACTACGGTTTACGAATGGGTGTCCCTGATGAAGAATATACAGTACGTACAGCGTGAAGGCTGCCTGTTGTTGACTAGATGGAATAGAATACTGCCCGTGAATCCTAATTTGCAGTGCAGCGTCTGTCTCAACGCAGACAGAGATGAGTCAGACTCAACGAGACATACAATGCAGCAAACAGCAACTGCAGCCAGAAACAAATCTGGACAACCGTTGAAGTGTTTACTTACATGTGGACGCACAGGATCAACACGCAGTGAGAAGAGAGAAACAACGAATGCAGAACGCATTCACAACGTAGATGTCCAAGTTTTTGTTCATGTCCAACAGCGTAGAGGCATCTGCCATGCTTAAACATTATCAAAACCAATACGGACCACATATTATCTCACCTACATCATTCATTTGGAGTAACTTGTATACAGCTGTGGACAAAACTGAGACCACTGCACATTTTCTATATTATAAAAACAAAATGACTACTGTATTTAATCAGTTTATAATATACATTTTAAAATATCTCATGTAATATTTAAAGAAATGCACAGCAGAAAGAAATGTACTCTTAATTTGTTCAAGAGCTGTAAAGTTAAATATCCAGTACCCGCTTTGCCACAAAATGTCTTGTTTATGGTCTCATACCACTTTCCTGCACCACTATAGGACTCAACATTAAAACTTGCTGTCAAATCAAGCTCACCCAAATAAAATCACAGAATGATTGAATGTTCAGGATCTCCCCTACAGTACCTTAAGACAAGATTTAAATTGACTGAATGGTATGCTGTAGCTAACAAACAAATGTAAGAGGAATTCATAAATTATGTACATCCGCTAGAAACGTCAATAGAGAAATAATTTTTAGGCTAGGTGACAACTGTGTCTGGGGGTTAAAAGCGTATCACAGGAGACTCAAAGTAGTTTCCATGAGGCAGATTCTCCACAGGCAGAATGCCTACATGAGTAAACATATTTGCATTAGTGGCTATATGAATTATGTTTACTCTGGCTCGGCATTTGCCAGCTGCATTCTTCCGTCCAGTCTTGAGTGATATATGTGTAAATATCAAATGGCAAAGCTGGGAGTGTGTGTGTGTGTGAGTTTGTGTGGGGTGTCTGGGTTAAAAGGGCACAGTTGGTTCGCATGATGTGACCCCTTCCAAGGGCGCCTGTGTCTGACCATTGGTCTGAAGCACACACGACCTTGAAGCAAGATTGCGTGCGGGGGGCGGGCGGGAGTGCATACACGCGTGCTTCCTCTTGGCGACTGACATGGCAGTAAATGAGATGAATTAGTGAGGCTGTCAGTAACTGCAGGGAAAACAAAGAGGAAGGGGGGGGGGGGTTGGTACACCATAATGTATATTGCCAAGCTTCAGACAGGAAGAGGGCCAGGCTCCAGGTATTAGTCCAACTAATTAATACACAACTCAGTCATTATCATAACAATCATCCTCATCTTTTGCTTAATTTTGTGATTTTTGGCACAGAATTATGTCTGCCATTGTCATTTGCCTGGGGCAGCAGCCAGATAATCATTTGAAAAGGTCAGACAGAGCAATCAAATCATTCTCCACAATGTTCTTTTTACAAACCCACAACCGTGCGCGCGCGGGTGCATCCACGGTTGTGCACGCACGCCATCTGCCTCTGGAGCAGTGCTAGTGATTCCCGGCAATTACAGGTGTGCTTGTGAATTTCGTTAGTGTTTGCAGAAGGGGAGAAAGCTGTCAGTCAAAAGAGCCACACTGGCTTTGGGATCTGCTGGCCGTCGGAATCTCTAGACCTGTATTTTTATGAATAAAAATGAAGGGATTTGGGGCCGGCTGCCTTCACCGCAGACTTGTCAGAAGTCTGACCTTCGCTGCGAGGGAGCAGGGGTTGATGGGGATGGAGGATGAGGAGGAGGAGAGGAGAGGATTGAAGCAAGAATAGAGGATTGAAGCTGGAAGCTGATGCAGTCCCGTGCATAACAAACAGGAGCATGACACACACACACACACACACACACACACGCACACACACACACACACACCGATTGCTGCTCTGCTTCTCTCAGAGGTATAGTCCACCAGCAACAAATCCACAGAATTATTCAACGGGGGATTGAGAAAGATTTGTCTGTTTGATGTGGATACTGTTCGAAATGCTTTTCCTGTCAATGTCATGCGAGAAACAGAAGAATCAATCTACAGTTTAAGAAAATGCAATTTTAACACACACACACACACACACACCTCAAGATGTCAGACACTCTTGGCTTTTATGGGTTGTAAATAAGCTGAGAATGGCAAGATGCAGCACATCCTTTAAGTCAATTTGTCATGATCAAATCACGAGAGAAACAATGTATATGATGAGATTAAATATCACAAGGGCCAGGTTCTTTAAAGAGTATACAGCACCGACCGCAACGAATACATATCTCACAATATAAGTATTAGCCTAACATCCTTCTATTACTATATTAAAACACAGTCTATTTGAAGCACAATATTTGTGTCACGCTCTCTTATACACAATTTAGAATATCTTATCTCATTAGGTTCAAGGAGGGGGAGACTGTGATTTTAAGTTCCATTTTGAAAAGACAGATGCAGGCCACAAAGCTGTGGAAAGACCTCAATTATATGGGTCTAACTGAGCTTAGGAATGGAAGATTAGGTATTAAGTCCCACCCAAAACATCCCATTAAATTAAAAGGAGGGCATGGGTTGCCGCTTCCTCGTGGTGATTCGGCAGGGCTGCCTCGCGGGCCAGGTGAAGCTGACACGCCACGACACATGTTCCATGGCTGCTGGAGCCTCCGCTGACTGTGCCCTCATTGTTGGGGAGGCAGAACGGAAGCGGTGGGGGGGATTCCATCTTCTACTTAAAGTTCTACAAAAAATGTTTGGCCTTTCATAAAAATAAGAGGGAGAACACTTCCTTTCCCAGAACAATTTATCTCCCCCGCCTTGACAAGACGCCCTGCTATATTTACTCAACTAAAACGGCAGATGATATACACCCAGCTGCACCTCTCTCCACCTCACAGCCACATGGTGCTGTCAATCACGTTCGGCAGAAGGGAGCATAGCAGACAAGCCTTTAACAATGGTGGACAGGGAGCCAGAGAGAGAGAAACGAGAAAACTTTTTTTTTATTTTCCCAATGTCCGAGAAACCTGGACGGGGGGCTAATCCACATTCCCCCCAGCCGACGGCTTCTGTTGTTAGACGGAGCCCAGATACACCTCAGAGTGAACACAGAATTACTGGGCTTTCATAATGGAGACAGCTGGACCGCAGAGGCCTCAAGAACATCAGCCCTACAGGGCCCACCCGGATGGTCTCGCAGATACCGTGGGCGTGTTACCCCCCGGCCCCCTTAGATCATCAAACCAATTCCACAGTCCCGGTTGGGAACAAAGAGTGATCGGGTCTTCTCGGTTGTGGCCCCGCGACTATGGAACGATGTTCCTATTTCTATCAGACCATCCCTCACCGCCAAGACTTTTAAGTCTCGTCTTAGAACGTACTTGTATTCTTTGGCGTTCAAGTAGGTTTATGCTTGTATGCTTCATGTTATAAATTATTGTTGGATGTTTTTAAGTGTACGTCATGAATAACTTGACTTGAATGAGCCGCAAAGCCACCAGCGTGAAAGAGGAGGCACCTATTATACTGCTGTGCTGCTGTCGAAAACAAAAAACTGATCAGTCTGTCAGCCGCACAAATCGCAACACTGTGGTGATGTGGCTACGTGATCTCCATTTTGTCTCTCATCAGGCCACAAACATAGCATTGGAAAGGCCAAGGGCCTATGGGACCATTTGTAAAGGAACCGTCTCCAAATATACCTGACATGGACAATGGCTATTAAAGGCAACAATACAAATGCTGGGTTTTTTTCCCTCTCAAAAAGAAGTCAACGGAAAAGAAAGGTTTTGAGTTGTACACATCACCAAGTGTCCAAAACATATCAAGCACTGCTGCTCTTTTCCATATAACACACAGAGTAGATGAAAACAATGATCCCCTGTTGATCTTGCTTGTTAAAAATGGACTTCGGGGTATGGGATACAACTTCTGAGGGGTTTTTCAGCTTAAGACTGTTGAGCCATGGACTGTGAATGCGAAGGAGATTGAGGACATTGATTTAAGTGCCTCCGAACAAGATACGATAGTGGTCGCTCTTGACTGGCTGACTGTAGTGTGCAGAATCTATGGTAGAATGTGTGCCTTTACAAATAAACCAGCATTGCAACAGTCTACTGCACAGTGTAAAATATTGATTTTCAATCAGGTACGGCAAGCAATAATGTTACCAGAGTTCTATTACCAAGGCAATTTGTTACAGTGGACAAGAAAATTAAGTCAGTAAAACGAAAAACTAAAACAGACTAGGATTTTGAAGGGACGAAAGATTTGCAGCCAACGACTGTAAAATTCTGTTCTGTACATTTGTCTAAGGCTATACAGTAGCACAATTGTACATAATCTAAATCTGTATTTCAATTATAAAACTACTAGGTTGCACTTAAAAGGCAGAGTCAGTCATTCCTGAGCTCGCTTGCTAAATTAAAGCTCAAATAAAAACAGCTGACTTTACCTTTTACCTTTAAAGGGAGGGTTAGTCAGTCAGCGCCGTAGAGTAAAACACTTGGCTTCACAATGCTTTTCAATGTGTGGGCCAGCGCTGTGGAGGAGGGAGTTTGTTCTGATATGAGCTCAAAGTTAGCACGCGTCCTCGAGAATGACTGACCCAGCCTTAAATATGCATAGTTCGGCGGTGTTGTCAGGGTTACACAGAGCGGGCCCCCAGGCCCGATGCAATCGACCTGGCTAACAGGTGATCCCAAATCAGCTTGGCACATTTCAACAGAAGGCAAACCGTCCACCCCTTGTTATGTACACATATTAACCAGGCTGATCTGGATGGGGGTATGGGGAGGGATAATAAGTGTGGCAAATTGCTCCAGCCTCCCCCCAACCACAGCAGCAGTGCTTGTCCATCTCACAGCAGCGCAAGCGCTCCCTGGAGGTAGGGAGCGCTTGTGAGTGCTGTCGTGGTGAGAAGGAGGAGATGGGGGGGGGGGGGGTTGCTTCACTCTCTGCATCTCTCCTCCTCAACCAATGGTGATGGCCTCCACTACAACTGCTGCTGAAGTCACAGTCACTGGCGACCACACTGACAGCAGAGCTAAGCAGGCTTGGTCGGTCAGCGAGAAAGTAGGGGGGGGTTAAAAAGGACCAATCACCTTGCTTGGTGATAAATTGATAGCACATGACCCCTCTCTGACCTATCTTAACCCTGAACTAGAATTCAATCTCATCCATGATAACAATGACGTCATATAAGTCATGCACAGAAACCTTGCCATAATTTATTAAATAAAAAAATAAATGAGTTAGTTCGTTTGAATTACATTACATTTGGTAATACTAGTGTTTCCTACAACAGTTAATTGAAGGGGATTCTGCTATGCTCCTCCTGTTTCATAACCTGACCATGCCAGATGGATTGTTATTCACAAGTCCCCCTGGGGAGCTGTGCAATCCAAAGTCTAAAGAGCAGGCACTTTCAAAAAAGACTTGGCAGTTGACTGGACGAACCATCTGATAGTTTCCCTGTCAACAAACTCAAACCACGCCGCAAACTTAAACCACGCTCATATAGCTATGAGTACGACGCTGATTGGTAAGTTCAGTTGCTACTCGGACACATTCACAATGATTCCTAGGCTTGCCAGACTGATTCTCACGGTGAAATTAAACTGAAGCTACCGCTTTCACTGCAAAAAACAAAAAAAACTCAACCAAATTGTAGGTTAATTAAAAACAGCTCTTACAGGCTTGGTGAATCTCAGGTGAACGCTTACATAGCATTGAAGAGATTCTAACACAACAGCTGCTTTAACATCCCGTAGAGGAACACTTGCACAACCCGTGTAACATTTACCTTCATTGGCTTTGCCAATAACGAGGCATTTGGATAAAAGATGAACAAACAGCCACATTGCTTCCTTTGGGTATCTTAAATCCAACAAGTGGAGAAGCCATACAACGATGAGATAATATTGACAGACCAGAAAGACCAAGATGCTTCTCTGTGGAAACCTGCCTGAGTACACCTGATTAAATATGTTCTTGCTCTTCCGCCTAGGAGAGAAGCGCAACTTTGTTAAAAGGAATGTGAATATTCTATAACTCCTATGAGCCCATCGATAAGTTATGTATTAAAATAACAATGGTAATAAATACAAAAGATTGAAGACTGACACAAGATTCTTTTTAATGGATATTTGCACATCCATAATATTGGAGGGTTTAATATTATATATAGAATAAAATAATACTGTATCAGTGTACACAAAAACAGATTTCTTAAAAAACTGCAGCCGTTTATAGTTGGCAGGTTTTAGAGGTTTAAAGACTTCTGTGTTTCCTATGTTGTGAGTTTTGGCTTGTTGTATTATCATACTCAATAATTAAAGCAAAGATAGACACATTTAAATTGAAAAACCCTGTTTATTAGAGTTATGAAAAAATATGAACCTCTTGAGATTGACAAAACAGTTCAGTCAAAAACCTTAGTCATTATATCAAGAACAAAAATAAATGTAAAATATCCAATGGGGAAAACAGCTATACAACTGAATTAAGCCTAAATGTTCTATCTTAATAATTTGTTATTAATATCACATACTATCATATGCTGCTAATATTATTCATACTGTATTTCCCATATCAACCTGAGAGGGGGGCTAATCAAATTGGGAATGTACACAATAGTGTACAACCCCATATTGAACAACAAATAAAAAAGGGAATTACTGACTTCTTAAACCATGTAATGTTGCCAATGTCATATTTTCCAGTTAAGATTGTGACAATAACACTTACTCAGCACACCATACTGTACTTAACTAGAGCAGCATAACATAGTAATAACAGACATTATATAGGAGACACGCCACTTCAGGAATTTTGAATGGAGCTCTATGGGAGAATTCTGAAAGGTGACAGTTGGAAGAACATGTCCCGCCTCCCCCCCAGAAGAGCCAATCGCCTGCTTTATAATTGCAGAATGCATAACCTTTTAAGCCAATTCGGTGTCACTAAATCTTGCGTATGCGTAGTGGAATTTCAAACTGGCGATAAAATGCTTTTTAAGCCTTATTTTGAGGCAAAATCACCAAACATTTTAAAGTGATCATATTTGACTTGCGATCGTATACGTGCAATTCATATGTCCCAATGATCACTGAAAGAGCGCTTATGGCTCTCTCCCTATTAATGCCATTGAGTACTTTCTAAATAAAAGTCCGGAGGTTAAAAGATTGTTGCCGAGTAGCGAGACTTGCCTATAACGCCTTTGCTAATAAGCAAGGGAGTTAATATCACTTACTTGTCAATGTGCTAACATTAATTTCTTATATTCTAGAAAGGATAGCAAAATCCCTATAGAATCTGTGATGATTGTCTCCCAGTTGTGCAAGTTTTCAACCGTCAATCAAACTTAAGGTCCACCGCTTAGTCAAATAATCAAACACTGTATGGAAGACCAGCTTAACTGCCTAGTCAAAAAAAATTTGATGACTAGACACATCCTTGTAAATTGCCCTTGTGATGTGTCCCCTTAACCAAGGGTTCTCAAACTTTTCAGGTCACGAGCCCCCAAAATAACAGTGCCAGACTCGCGACCCCCGCTATTGTAGAAGAATAACAGCCATAATATTATTTGATAGTGTTTTAATATAGGATAGTAGCAGAATACATCAAAGTAATTTATAAAACTGTACTACTACTAACAATTATGGCTAAACTAAGCCATTTAAATAATTTTAAAATATTATTTAATTTCTGAAAATCATCTTGCGATCCCCTCCTCTGTGGCTCACAACCCACCGGGGGGGTCCCAACCCCCAGATTGAGAACCACTGCCCTAAACCCTCATATTTGCCATTTATAAGTGACAGGGGCTGAACCCACATTTGTAAACAGAACCAATTCAGACTGAGCAAGAGACAGAGAAGGGTACGGCAAACCTAAATAAATACAACAACTCCACTTTACCACAAAAGACTATTCATGATGGCAGAGAGTATTAGATACATAAAAGGCACCATGAAAGAACAGTAAATGGCGTGAAGTGATTCTAAAGACACATTTTTGATCGTAATACAGCATCACTGACCTTTTATACTGTTGAGTATCTCCTTAAGTTGGGAAAAGCTGTTAAGTAATGGGTCCTGCTCTTCATCCTGTGTAAACAAAAAGAAACAAACGATGGCTGTTGTGATAATCACGAGAGGCTTTGCTATTCAAATGTGAAACCATTTGAATCTCGTTTGATTTAACACTGCACATATTTCTGATGTGTGTTCAATGCGTGCAAAAACCCAGTTGTTACTCTGCAGAGAATTTTGTTTAAACTACACCTGGACAACTTGGGGAAAAGGCATTTTTTTAAATACATGTTGTGATTGCAAGAAAACAAGCAAATAAATAATAGTAATGGGGGGGAGGGGGTTGTGCCAATTTTGAATCCGGAATATCGGCAATAAAAAAAATGATTTTAAACTTTTTAACATATATTTTTTATGAATTTTATGTAAATGCTTGAAATCATGAAAAGTCTAAATTGTCAATCAGACAGAACTGGCTTTATGTTTGTTAAATAAATCATGACAGGGTATAATATGTCATGTGGTGTTGTATTGACCAAGTTGTTCGACGGAACAGGTGATGTTGTAAGGCACAGATGATTGTCATTATGTCCTGACATATAAAACCATAGAAAACAAAGAGGGTGTACGACTGTATCTTTACAACATGCGTAACCCAGGCCACCCTATTTCTGACGCGCTTGATTAAACAGGAACATTTTTGCTTTCGATATGTCTTATTTCAGCCTGAACAGATTTTATTGTACATTGTAATATTTACGGAATCAACTTACCAGTGTAGTGTGGGTATTCCATCTGGAGTTTCTCTTGATGGCACCAACTACAGTACTGATTTCTCCTTGGACAATGTAAATATGTTTGTCCACCATCCTGCTCGCTGCAAAAAACACAATGATTTTGCTTTAACTGTACCATACAACTACTACCTCCTATGACCTTCAGTAGAAGCAGTATTAAAGGCAAATAGAAGACATACATGACTGAATACAAATGTATAAATGAAACATTCAAATCAAGTGTGTACCTCAAGCAAGCAAAATTACACTTTCCTTAAGCACAGTTATTATATATGACTTGAGCAATGTGCAATATGTGGAAGGCTTTTGTACAGGGATTCATTTTACTGATTATGATATTTTATGAACTTTCCTAAAATATGGCATTTGGAAATATGAAAGATTCTAATCTATAAATTCAAAAATAAAGAAATATAGAAATAATCATACATTTTAAATTAAACATTGTTTTACAATGCTTCTTACAGAACAACAATGTCAGAGATCTTGTTAGGTACAGTAAATACTACAAGCATTGTCTTTAGTGATTAAAAATCTACTGTATAACACAGAAGTTAACACTATGAGAAAATGTGATGTGCCTCAAAAAAGTACACCAACAGCAAGTTGCCAAGCTTGAAGTTAACAAAAAGGTTGTCAATATGAAATATGGTATCCAGTACCCAGAAAGTATGCACCTGGGGTTACCTGGGCTATCCCTCAAACCAATCTGTCTAACCAAACAATATTAGAATGGACATTCTGTTCATATTTGAGAAGCAGTGTAGCTAAAATAGCCGGATTAGCCTTTTGCCATGTCATATAGGCCACTATAGATAACAACCTTGCTTTGCCAGGATATAAATTCAGGGTGGCAAGAGTCACCTTCTTCACAAATTCATGATAAGCAGTGTATTCAAAATAATAAGAGGATGAATAAATGATCAGAGGTCTAAAATATCTGAACAGACGTTTTTTGAATACTTATATGGGTAAAAGGATTGCTTGCATAGTGCTTCCTATATTTCCTAGTCACACAGCAACTATAAAGTAGAGGATTACTCACAAGCATCATTCTGGGGCAAAATCACTCCATTGTCATGTCAATCTCCATTTAGACCATATAATGGAATTTCATAGAAGTACATGATCAATTACAGTAATAGGCTATATATATGAACCAATTGACATGGTTACTGCTGCGGCCATGAATGGAAAAGGTAACAGTCGTGAAAACCCATTTTTTCCCCACAGGGATAACAACATGCACTGTGATTACTTTAACTTTATTGCGCTAAATTGACGTATAGTTTTGAGGCACGAACATGTTGATGGATTCCTACTGACTGAACGGACACGTCCGCTGCCATTTAACTCCTTAGCCAATCAGAAATACGACGATTGGAATTCATAACTAAAGGATACAATTATAAACAAACCCCTCGCTAAACATTACAATGAACCAGCAGAGCTAATATAACTGTTAGACAACTGTTAAATAACTGGATTATCTGCAACACTGCTACCGGTGTATTAGCTGCACAAAGTGTTTAGCCCATCTTGCTCCCTACGGCGTTCTGAGCTACCGTAGACCGTCAAGTGATAGGTCTACGATGACACACACACCTCAAGTACAGACACAACTATTGCATTAGCGAGGAGAGCTTTACGCCACTGGCTGATGGAAATCCCTGAATTTGATAGCCTACTAATACCGGCAATTAGGCTAAATATTAGCAGCTAACGTTAGCATGCTAGAAAGCTAACACTAGCTCTCCATGTCTCTGCGTGACAGGTTTCTGCAGACGCACAGGTTTCACGCCTGACATAACATTTTGACACGTAAATACACTAATTTGGCATAACATGTGTCCTTTTGGTCCCATCGTCTCACCTGTGTGTTGCTTTTGCTTCCAAGATGGAGTCCTGCAGCTAACACGACGGCTAACTTAGCTAGCAGCTAGCCGGTCAACAGTGAATGAAGGAGACCAAAGTTCAATTCTCTACAAGAAAACAAAAAAGTGAAATTATCTGAAATTCCACTAAGTAAAAAAACGATTCTCTCGGGACACTGTCAGCTTGTTCCTTGCGCAAAATGGTTACAGATCTGACCAGTTTCAACACATCCACCAGCTGTCAATCTGGGCTTCGTAAACACACTGACGTGGAAAAGCTTTGCATCCTCAATCTAGCTTGCTGCCTTGGTACTTGGTTGACAGGAGTGTGAGCCAATCCATTTCATTCCAGCGTTCACTAAAACTCAAATTACAATAAAGTTAATAAAATATAAAGTCCTCTTTACTATAAATTAATATATATATACATTCCTTTTTATATAAAAATAAATACAAATACTTTGTTTATGTCGAAATGACAGTAAGGCGGGACAAGTAGCAGATCTAGATTATCGTTGGTTGAACCTGTGCGACGACAAAACCTTTTAGCGATCACGTGGTATCAGATAATATACATTTTCACGTCACAGAATTTTTAGTTATTTGTATTGATATCTTGATATCTTCAGTATGACATGACATAATTTATTTAGGGGAATATTGGCTAACATAGTTTGATTGTTATTTATAGGCCGATATCTACAGTATAGATATTCGTTAATAATATAGTCAAACCAAGAAGATTACTGTAAACAATCACTTTCACCAATAGTGTCACTATGTTTGTGTGGCAAACGGATTACTATATTATATGATGCATTAGCAACGATATAGTTCTGTAAAGCAACAAAGCAACATCTTACAATATAGGCCTACTTCTAGAGAGGGGGGTGATAGTTTAGAAGGTCTTCGGTGGAGGAGGAAGAATTGTAGAGAAATGCAAGATGCTGAGAACTCAGGTGTGGGACGGGCATGCCCTCCTTGATGTTCAAACTAAACCAACATGTTTTTGTAACTCTGGTTTCAACCACTGGGGCGATCGTAGGCACACTGAGGAATGCGGACCTTTTAATAGTGATTTGTGATTTGTGTGCACCTGCATATCCTACTAATCTGCATGTGTGTGTCTTTCTGTTGATTGTGTGTGTGTGGGGGGGGGATTTCTGTTGATTGTGTGTGTGTGCGTGCGTGCGTGCATGCGTGTGTGGACTTGTGAGGGGGTGTCAACATCTGTTACAATGTAATCAGCAGTAGCCCATTTTTCTCTACACCTACAACAAAGTATTGCTTTAGTCTTAAGCATGTAGAAATGAACACGTCAGACTGTTTGCTCTTGTGCACAGTGTTTGATCACCTGTGTGATTTGTAATTGCAACATTTCGTAGGCAAATACAGGCAAGACGTTTTTTATAGTAGCACATATTTTTGCACTGTAAAGGTTAACAAGCTGCATTCTTTACAGTTAGATGTCTTGTTCTTTGCATGCATACATTTAGAGTCTTGGTTTGAGCAAATTACATGTAAGCTATTTGAAAATCATAACATTTAATAAGCACAATTTCAGTGTTTAAGAATAGGTTTACACCTTTTGAGAGAAGGGTTTGTATACTGTCATACAACATTTAGTCGTTGAAACAAAAGTCTGATCCAAAATTCATGTGTGTTCCTTATATGATTCACCATTTTCAGATTTATCCTTTTTCATTTGTCTGTGTGAAACATCTGGACTTTTCTTGATTACATTTACTTCATCCAAATTGAAAATATTTATGTAAGCTAGTGACTTGGAAGTCAGTCAGTGCATTATTCATTAGACAAGATAATAAGAAAACCCATTCCTTCCACCATGCAAGACATAAAAATTAAAAAAAAGAAGTGAAGTTGGGCTTTGGTATAGAGCAAGTTCTGTAGGTGGGACTTTCTGTGTAATACTGTGTCACTGTGTTTTGGGCAATTGTGTAAGTGTTGTATTGGTCCAGTTGTTGCAGACATTCTTTTTTTTTTTTTTTAATGAAAGAAAAAATGTTATGTAACATTCTTACATTAATATTAGTATTAAATCCTATAAAGTTGTGAAGCACTTTGGGATTTTTATCTGTGAAATGTGCTATATAAATACATTTTACTTACTTACTTACTTACACTGAAAGTCACTACTGACCAAAACTACCATCACCATCACCAACATAATCGCCATCACCTTCATATATACGGAAGTTCCGCGTGCGTTCATTTTGACATTCATTTTTATTTTTATTTATGGAAATGGGCTGTTGTTTGGTTCGATGATATGCCGGTCCAATTCGAGATGTAATTGCGTAAATGTAGGGCTATAGAGCGCAGAGTAGTGGAGCGACAGCGCGTCCACGTGAAACACAGTAAACGTGTAGGCTATACACAGGCAGGATGAGAGAGAAAGACGTGTGTGTGTGTGTGTGTGTGTGTGTGGGTGTGCGTGTCCGTATAGTGGAATGGGCGGCGGGGGTGCGTAAGAGCTGTGAAGTGGGCTGTCCTTTCTACAGTGGACCTGTCGCGCACAATATTAAGCATGAAGGCAGCCGCGCAGTGAATGGGATCACAACCTCACTCCCGCTCTCTCTGACTGCCTTCGTGTGTGTGTGAGCGCGCAACGAGAAAATAAACTGCATTTTTGATCGCACCCGCGGGATCTTTGCCCATGTCACCAGCAGATATCTGTCTAGGACGACCATTATCCCACAACAACTTTGCCTTTTACAGGGATTAATTTCACCAGACCAGGAATTGATGTAAGTGCCTAAAGTGTCGTCTTCTGTGTAGATTAACCAATGGCGTTGTACTTCTGTGCTTAATTGTGTTGAAAAACGTGACGATGACTCCTGCTTTAAAGTTGACCAAACTTAACAGTGATGTTGGTTCTATGGGTCTGCATCTCCGACGGATAATCACAGCGAGTGCTGCGCTATCAATCTGAAAGTTATGGCATTTTGCTCGAAAGTCTGCTTTTTGAGAGATTAGTTGTTTCTGACTGGAATGAACTGACTGCGAAACAGACAAATACAGAACCGAGTAAGAATATCCTTTTGGTCATGCGACCGTGATGTCTATTTATTAAGCTGGTGATAAGAATGTATCTCAGCAAACACTTCGAATAGTCAAATATTGTAAAATATCAGTAATAACAATGTGAACCCTTAGTTGTTACAAACATCTGTTAAAAAGCATACGTCGTTAATTAAACATCGGCCAATTCTGAAACCGATTGTTTAGCGAGATCTAACATCGGCTATATAGCCTAGCCTATAGTTATCGTTTTTACAAAGAATACATATATAGGCCATCAGTTATGTATCTTATTTACTCTTCATCTTAATGTGTAGCTGTTGGATTGGAGAAAATGATAAAAACAATTAAAACACAATCTAAAGCCTTACTATATTCTATACACATTCTTTACAGCGCACAATTGCTGTAGGATGTGTATCCTATACAAAGACGCAACTGAAGGCTTTAAAAATATTTCAGAGGTCAAAAATATTTGGATATCTAGACGAAATTGATAGGTGGCAGGTGTTCCCTCGACCACACGAGAATGTCGAAGGAAAACAGAATGCCCCCCCCCCTTCCCCCACAAACCCACCCAGTGCCAATGGGGCTGTTGCATGTGCTCAGAATCCTTAGCCTAGGCCTAAACACGTCCGTTTATTCCGGCAGAGCATGTAGAGTTCATGGTAAACCCGTCCGTTGATTCCTCCAGAGCTGCTTGTGCTCAGAATCCTTAGCCTATAGGCCTAAACACGTCCGTTTATTCCTACAGAGCATTTAGAGTTCATGCTAAAATCAAGGCATGCGCTTACAAATAACGAAATTATTATTATTGAACTCATCTTAATGTAGCATAGTCATTGATTGTTATGCATATTGTTATTTCGCAACTGTAACTTTAAAACAGCCTTATCTATAATATAATGTCATAATACTGTAGTTATATAATAATTGTATATATAATACAATTACATATATATAAATAATAAAATAAAATAAAATAATAATAATAATAATGATTATTATGATTATTATTATTATATATTGTTATATTGATTTTTCGCAACTGCAACTGTAAAAGAGTTATTATGTCATATGTAGGCTATACCAAAAGCTATATAAAAATATTAAACACAAATAAAATGTTTAATCAATAATTAGCATGTATAAAAAAACGTCTGATTGACTTTGACTCAAAGTAGGCTATTTCTGAATGACGTCTAATATACTGCGTTCATCCTGAACTTTTTTATTATGATTTGGTGTTCATAATGAATAGCATAATGACTTATGGTATTTAAGATTAATTTAGGGCTACAGTTTAAACTCTTTTGAATTGCAGAAAATGCATGTTTCTGCATGCAACTTGCTATTTCGTCAAAATAAATGTTATAATCACTTTTTTTTTTAAAGACCATGTGTAATATTTACATACATGTTTATATACATATACACGACATATATTTTACATATATTATATTCCCCAATAGATAGTTGCTTCTTTGCATTTGCCTCTGTTGAGGTCATATGAAAATTATCACTTTTGGCCACTGCTTAAAATGTAAATATTTGTTTTTATGTGTTTATTTGTCCAATTGTTCTATATTGTCATTGGGTCGCCAGCTGACATTCGAATTCTGCCAACAAAATCTAGTAGGTCTGCAGTATGTATATATATAGTTTTTTTTTTTTAATGTATAGTCTTTGATAAAGGGGTAAAATATATACAAGGTTGGTTTCCCGTGACCCCACATAAAAATCTAAACAAAGTAGACTTGCAACCACAATCCAAATAAATCGATATCCAAATCCAAAATTTTATATTTTATGCAGGAGCTATATCAGTGCTTTTCTGATCACATAGCGCGCTTTCAAAAATTTGTTTTACTTTATTTTATCTTATAAAATAATGATTTAAATTTGCACTTTTATCATTTATGTCTGTTAATTTTAGTGTATGCACATTATCATATAAATAAATGTCTAGAGGCCCTTTGTATTTCATCCTATTATGTATAGACCATCAAACCAGCCGCAACTTCCATTTAATTCAATCAATCCATTCTTTATGAAGCACTCCAATGGCACGGACGGAACGTTTGCATGCACGCACTTATAGCTATAATATAGTAATAACATTTCAAACTCAGACATTATGAATTTTGGAATGTAGATATTCAATTTTTTTAAACGCGTGCGGATTATGCGCGTATATATCTTATCAATATATGATTGCGCGCATTCAACTATTTTTTTGCAATAACAAAACTGGTATTTGTGTGTGTGTGTGTGTGTGTGTGTGTGTACGCGCGCGCGTGCATGCCTGCATATGTGTAGCATAAACGTCACAGAAAATTGTCTCTGGGTGGAAAAGTCAATTATTTAGTTGTTACGTGGCTCACAATCCGTTTCCAAATAAAGTGCTTTAACGAGCAGCCACCAAACAGAACAAGACGGTTGTGGTGTTGTGGTGCGTGCGTGCACTTTATGGATTTCAGCACTGGTTTATAGCGTGCATGGAGAGCCTCGCCCTGACTCTCCTCAATCATATGCAAATTGGTGTTATAGGAGAGGAGAAATTAACATCTACAAACACTGGACTGAAATTCCATCTGCCTCCTGCTCGAGGAGGCTCTTAATAAGTTCTCAGACAGCAAAGTGACACACATCTTAATCAACTCTTAATCCCTGGAATTAATTCTCGACGCGTTTATGAATAATTCCACAGCTAATGCCCCCAGTCCTCGGAAATATGTCAGTCTACTCCAGCAGATGGACCCAGCAATCTCCTGAAAAATGAGAGGATTTTTGCCTCCATTAATATATTTTTTTATTATTATTATTATTAGATATATATTTTAATGAGATCGGTGTCACCGCTGTCATTTATGCAAAGCGGCTCAACTTATGCAAACGGAAGATTCTCATCTTGCAGCTCGTGTCCGTGTCGATTTGCGTTGGTGGATGAATATGAGCAAGAGGCCGCGGGCCCCCGAGTTCACAGCAATATTAGTAAACACACTCCTTTCACGTCTTGCTCCTGCAGTGTTTTACGCTGCGTAAGAACGCTGGAGACTCCGTGAACACTTAAAGTTGACGAGTTTATAGCCTATAGGTCCTTAGGGCTAGAAACGCATTAAGTCAAACGCGCGGGTATACGGTGGAATTTTGAGGCTAAACAAATTGTAACGTGTGATGGTTATAAACAGTTCATATGCTTTTGTAGTTATATTTTATAGACCATATATGTTCTATAAATAGCCTATAAAGTATGGTGTTATTTTAGCACGGCTAATTGGACATTTCTCAAATGTTTGAGATTCAAGTCTTGGTAATTCAGAAATCTAAATAAAGGAACGACGCCGTACAAAGCCTAACAATAGTCCTATTGCTTCGCAAAAACACAAGAAGCTATGTCTGAAGAGGCCTGTCTCATTTCGTAGTCGACTTTGAGTGACATGAGTTTTCTTGTTGCAGGCTATACTGGTTAGCGTCAGTTAGCGATATCTTGTTGGCTATATTGAGCCGCTGTGCATTGGGAGGGCTTTTGATTTGGAAATATAATCGTGTCTCACCTCTAAGGAGGAGACTGACACCTTGTTCTGACAAAATCGCCGCCTTGAGTCACCAAGGCTCCATCCCTGGCCAGTGGTCGGTCGGTTGGTCGGTCGGTCTCTCTCTCTCTCCCTCTCCCTCTCTCTCTCTCTCTATCTCTCTCTCTCTCAGCAGTCAGCACAGCTCAGACACGGCTGTTTAGCGCCGCCTGCCTTAATGGGCAGACGGACGGATCTTATTCATATTTTTGACTGAAATTCTGGGCCCCTCTGGTCACACCAGCCAGGCCTGCTTCGCTCACACAAGGCAGCTGTTGCATTGTTCCCAGGCAAGTATGGTGGACCAGGACCACCATAATAGACTGGACTACAGTATTCCTTGTTTCATACCAAAGATTAGCACTGTTTGCAAAGAACAAACATTCATGGGCGCAAGGACTATTGGTTTGAAGGGGTTAAAAGTACAGAGAAAATAAATGATAGAATAAATGTAAACTATATTTATGAATTATACCATCTCTTAACGGGATTTCTGTGTATTTGTACTACGCTATAGAGAATAAGATAAAAAGCAGGGGGGGGGGGTACTTTTTATCAGTTCTGAACAAGAAACGTATTTGACCTGCAAGTCAACTTTAACCCACAAATCCATATCAAAGAGTCATTAGTACAAACCCACAACGCAGGAGCATTGTGCTTAATAGTAATCTCTGATTGACCTTTTTCCTGGATGGAGAAAAGGAGAAATATTTCCTGCCATGGGAATATTTCTGTCGTCTTATATTTCTCTCAGACATCTGAAACAGAAACTATTGGAAATCTCTATATGAACCACATAGGCTATATTCCATATTGTAGTATGTACAATAAGCTGTAGTGTAAGAAACAACAATTATATTTGGAAAACTACATTAAAAGACTGAGAAAATCGGAATTATTCATAATAATATGTGAAAGTAATTTTTTTCAGTCATAAGCACAGAAATCATCAAATGTAATCGTTAGAAACTGTAAATTACATTACTAAATTGTATTCTTTATTTGTATTTTATTTTAAACATCAAAACAATTGACTAGAAATGCTAGAAATGTTATGAATCCTTGACTTGACTGAATTCCTTTTGATTTAACATTTGAGGAATACCGTTTTTAATAAGGCATACTTTCTTTTCATTCTTAACATGACTTGATTATTCACAGCAGTACAGCATATTAAAAATAAAGATGAATAAAGGATTGTATTTGTCATGCATTTGCTATTTAAATAAAGAGTTAGACTTTGCCCTATGATTACGCTATGTGGAATAAATAGGCCTTGAATAAACAAGTATATAATCTAGGCCTATAGGTTGATGTGCGCTAAGATTTTAGGTCTTAACTTCTTTGCCAAACAATACAAAGACAGTTTTGTAGAATTATATAATAATAATAATAATAATAATAATAATAATATGTTGCGAAAATATTTTCTAAACTATTGGTGTAAATTTAAATCGGTCTAAATACACTCGTCAGCAGTACTTCCTTGACAGATGTGAAGAGAGAGAGAGATAATTATAGCTATAAATTATATTTATAGCCGTTATAGATTTACAGACGAGGTTCATCATAAATATTATGTTGTTAACGCCAGTGCGCTGTTGTAACGTCAACCTCCTATACAGTCAGATCAAAGGTTTACTGTCTGACATCCATTTCGCCTTATTGGTTGTCTGATGTTCTGCCAGTGGATAGGAGAGACGCCCCGCCTTGACGATAGCCATCAAACAAGTCAAATGATGGCAGTCTATCTTTGACTTGCGCGCAGAGGGCAGAACAGCCTGTCATCATGTGGTATGGAATTACATTCCTGTTTTTCCCCAAATTCACGCTCCCTTGAAATTATTCCAAAGAACATACTTCTGTAGCAGATCGTAAAAACTTCCCCCCAAACACACATCACATATAATAGGCATATGATGACAATATCACTTTAATATTGTATATTGTATATATAGCTACAGTCAGAAAACGTGCACGTGTATATTTCTGAATTGGGTTCGCGGTGGACAATAGCCGAAGAAAAATATTATCAATGTTTTTTCGAGATAAGCCATCTGAAGGCTCGCAGGCTGTGAACGCTCAACCAACGCACATGGGTCAAATCACAAACCAGAGGAAGTGACAGGGGGAATGATTGCCTCCCGGATAGGTTAGGAGTTGCGTTTGCATAAATAAATGGAGCGCTGTTATTTTTGGGAAGCTTATGGCCAACATCACGAGGTTGCTATTCAGGTTGCAGGTGTCATCGTGTTTTCTATATATACGCAGCAATAACTCTCTATTGCTTAGAAGCAGCTATACTTAGTCTATCAATTCACTGGATATCACAGTTATAGTCGATTATGTCAGCAGCAAATCGATCAAATGAAATGGTACACCACGAGCATTTGTCAATTGATTCAATTGACAGATCAAACGCTAGACTCCTATTCGTCTATATATTATACAACCATATAGTCACAATACATACCTTACAGCTTTATTTGGCAAACTTGACATACGACAGAATGTGCTATTCATTTTCCAATTAGTGACAAGCAGAGGCTATGGGCTGCGCATGTACAAGTTCGTTCAGCCCATGTGTTTTTGTTTGCTGTTGCTGACATCACGTTATATTCTGACGTTGCAGAGCCTGGCTTCCGGGGTTATGGATTTTAACCTGCTGACGGACAGAGAAGCTCGTAGCCCGGCGCTGTCACTGTCGGACTCCGGGACCCCGCACGACCCGGCCTCAAAGAACCAGGACACAAGCGGTCAGTTGCACACCATCATAATCAGTGTCACTGGGCAACTGGGGCATGCTTACACAACATGGCAGTGTGACACAGAAGCCGCCTGTCGTGCACGATCTGAAGAATATGTGACACTTACAAGTTAGAGCATATTTAGCCTACATTTGGCCGATATGTGTGTTATATAATGCCGGCCCCACGGGTGCCCATGGCGTTTCTCAAAATTGTGTCTAGCCTTCATTGGGTTACCTTGCGCAAACGGGACATTTGCGAATTTGATCGATAATCATTTAGAATTGATACAGCATATGCTTAGGCTATATAATCATTTTGTTTTATTTCGATAATATGAAGTTGAACATATAACCGCCGGATAAACATGGCATTTGTTCATAATCAGGAATATCGTGATATTATACAGTATCGTCACATTATAAATCATACAGGCCTAGTCAGATCTTTTATTAATCTCTATTAATTAGTTAATAGTTAATACATTTATTCCATCCACAAAACGCTTCTAAAATAGGCCACATAGCCACAAATATTTGGGTGATATTAAATTATTAAAATAGCCATTAAAATTAACATGTAGGGCATGATATAATAGGCGAGAGGTGGACCCGCATGCAGTTTTGTCGATGAAGCCAAGCGAGGCTATATGTACCCAAGGGAGTATATGCCTGTTGAGGGTCTAATAGACCCTGAATTACCTGACCGGCATATTAATTAAGTCTAAGCAGATATCCTCTTCTCAAATAAAAAAAGTTTACGATCGAATCGCTTTATATCTCCTTCATATCTCCATATAACCGAACATATGGGCGCATTTATCCAAAGCGCTTTACAGTTTTTGGCCTGACATTCACCGAGTCACACACACATTCACCGATAGTGACTGCTGCCATGCAAGGTGCAACCAACTTAGGGGTTAGGCATCTTGCTCAAGGATGCTTACAGGTAGTTTAGCACCGGGGTTTGAACCCACGACCTTCCGGCTGGAAGTCCAACACCCAGACCACTAGACCATCCTGCCCCCTACTTTAGAAGTCCTTAAACAAGAAAACCTCATAATCCAACTGGATCGACCGACTCAACCATCCCCAGTCAATTTGGATCATCTTATGTCACAAATGGCTTTACCAATCTTAAAAGTTCGAACAAATCGCATGTGTTCATATACGCATATACGTTTATTGGATATATTCATTGTCAAAAAGCCTATACGTAATTTGTAAATCTATTATAGGCTAGTCTTAACCGCTCAATAACGTTTTTGAAGCGGGAGGTAAACGCATATAAAGTCACATTTAATTGCCAAACAGATATGCCTGGCAGGCAAGGCCTGCTCGTAAATCCACCTCTAACAAGGTTCGTGACACCGGGCTGCAAGTCAACCACTGCGACACGAGAACACGGGGAATGTAAGTGAGCGTGTGCACGTCGCCATGCGCCTTCTCACTGACACACGCACGCACACACACTTTCTACTGCATACTTATTATTTCCTACATTCAATTAACTAAAATTAGCAAGGTCGGGAGAGTGCTATATTATATATGACCTTAAAACATATGTATCAGCGTATAGGCCTATGCGAGTGAGAGACACATCGTGTGTGTGTGTGAGAGTGTGTGAGAGTGTGTGAGAGAGAGAGAGAGAGAGAGAGAGAGAGAGAGAGAGAGAGAGATAGATAGATAGAGAGAGATTGTAAATTATTTATGTGATGGTGAAATTAAGGTTTTCGGTTCTCACGTTGGGAAAAAAAATGCTATCCTACTGCAATTACCAGGAGTTCAGATGCCGCCTGCGTGAGAAAACCACGTCTTCCATTGTGGCTTTCAGATTCTTCTCGGGACAAGTTGACCTGGAACAGGTCTCTCGTGTAGAAAGATTATCAGTCAGATTGCTCCCATTGTTGTTCACTACGTAGGTCTAAAAACGGCTGCCCCTTCCTCTGTATTGTGGTATAGACTTTGGCCTTAAGTGGAGGCTAACTCAGTGTCATTTTACTGCCGGCTAACAGCCTTGGCTTGGCCCATGTTGGTTTTGCCGGTGGCCCAGCGAAGTCTCTTTTTAAATCCCGCTGATCATTTCGAACTGCTCCCAGAGAGCTAAGCCGTCGGCAAACAGAGTCCAACCTGCCCAGTGACAAAAGCCTGATCCTTGGGATTAGGTGGCCAACTAATTTCACTGCTTTCTGTGAGGTCCTCAAATTGCAGAGCGCCCGGGAGGAAGAGAGGAGCCGGGGACGCATGGACGGGGAAGGGAGGATAGGCGGCAGTCATCATAACCTTACGTGGTGGTCCTGTGTGGTCCAGCACGGAGCAAGAGCAGCTCTAACACTGACGTTAAGAAATAAATGCCTTTGTGGCACAGAATTATTATGCGGGACCCTATTAATTATGCCTTGCAAGAAGCCGACGGCGCATGCGCCACACGCAGGAGAACACGCCATAGGCCAACAACATAACATACACTGTACGTCTATAGCTACCGTGAAAAAACCTCACAACCTATTCCCAAAAGCAGGACCTACTGTGTAAACTATATGTACCAAAGCAATGTAGGCTATATGCAATTTAATTTAATGTTGTCTTGTAAACGCAGCATTTGGCAATTAGATAGCATTGTTAATGTCACTTATTTATATTTGCTATCAAACAAATAGCCTACATTGTCCTCACAGCATATTTAAATAACTTTGTCTCGAGGGTAGCAAGTGGTGTGGCTTTATTTATTATGAATATATAGTCAATGTTATAAAAACCTAGAATTTGACTGTTGACAGATTCTGTTAATATGGAGGTGAATCTTCTAGATCAAAACATTTCCTAACATAGCCTATATACATAATACGATAAAAGAAGATAGCCTATTGTCTTAATGGAGATGTAGGCCTACAGTATATGCAGTTTGTTCAGGTGCTAAATGAGCTCTGTGGGCTCCTTATTGTGTCAGCATCCGCAGAGGCCATCGTGTCTGAAGAGTAAAACCGCTTATTGAGCCTTTAATGCTGCAGCTAAAACCCCATAACTCACGCTGAAGGTTTTGTGTGTGGACAAGCAGCAAATGCAGCATATACACCTGACATGTTAAACCTTAATATAGCACCTATTTCCTATGTGAAGTTATAGTGCAATAATGGCGTCCTGAGCAGGGAAATAAATCACACTCCTCTTTGTTATCTGAGATCTTCTGTCCTTTGTTTTCATAGCCGGTCTGTCCGCTTGTGCAAGTTAGTGTGTGTGTGTGTGTGTGTGTGTGTCATGAAGCATATGTTCTGGGCTGAGATGCCCGTGCTCTAACATCTACTGGCAGAAAGTAATACAATACAATAGCGCTATAAAGGCAGGTTCTGCCATTATTAGCTTTGCTCTCAAATCAAAACAAAAAATCCCGTCTGTCAATAATGCCATAGGGGTCCCACTGAAACTCCACACATTTAAACGCATTGCAAAGCCAAACGGCATTGTTGTTGTGAGCGGTGTTCACCACTTTGTTTATGTTCCTATGTATGGAGCCAGGGCTGTGTAGAAGTATCTGATTATTTTTTCTACACGCACAGAGAACGGTAAGCTAGCGAAATGCGATGAGATATTTGGTGAATTTTGACAAAAAGTGTATTATCTTAACATGATTGTACAATCGATCTTACCTTGAACGGCACTATGGCAGAAGTCCATAATGGCAAATATGACAGTTGGAGGAATAGAGCCAATTGTCTGCTTTATAACTGCCAAACCAACGTCTGACTATACAGTTTATACCTTTATATATACCATTGGGGGGGCCATCCTGGTCCTGGAGGGCCGGTGCCCTGCATGTTTTAGGTAAATAAATGAGCGCATTTATATAGCGCTTTACAGTATTTTGCCTGACATTCACCCAGTCACACACACATTTATGCACCGATGGTGATTGATGCCATGCAAGGTGCGACCAACCACCGGGAGTCAGGGTTTAGGCATCTTGCTCAAGGATGCTTACTGGTAGACCAGCACCAGGGTTTGAACCCACAACCTTCCAGCTGGAAGTCCAACACCCAGACCACTAGAACATCCTGCCCCAAGTGTCTCCCTGCTCCAACACAGCTGATTCACATAAATGGGTCGTTGGAAGCCTGCTAACAGACCCATTCATTTGAATAAGGTGTGTTGGAGCAGCCCTCCAGGACCAGGATTGCCCGCCCCGATCTATACCTTTAAAGGCAGGGTTATATTTGTTATTTTACAATAGCTTGACTACAACTTTAACATCGCACTCCTCTGTTCCCCTTCGAAGACACAGAAAAGTGCCACCAGAACCACCCCGACGAGCCCGGCGCCGACGACAGCTCCCTGAAGAAGAAGCAGAGGCGGCAGAGGACCCACTTCACCAGCCAGCAGCTCCAGGAACTGGAGGCCACCTTCCAGAGGAACCGCTACCCGGACATGAGCACCCGCGAGGAGATCGCCGTGTGGACCAACCTGACAGAGGCGCGCGTCAGGGTGGGTACACACACACGTGCTGTGGACTGGGTCCTTTAGAGCGGGAGCCTATAGCAAAGCTTTTATGAGCAAGTCTGACCACTCGGTGGCCATCTTGGTTAGGTCAAAGTCCTTATAGGCAAGTCTGACCACTCGGTGACCATCTTGGTTAGGTCAAAGTCCTTATAGACAAGTCTGACCACTCGGCAGCCATCTTGGTAAGGTCAAAGTCCTTATAGACAAGTCTGGCCACTCAGCAGCCATCTTGGTAACACCTCCGGGCAATTATTAGGAAGCCCTAACTATCTAAATGATTTGGACGAGAGACAAACTGTCAACTGGCACCGGGACATAAAAACTGCACGTATATAATCACCAGTCATATCTGATAAATGTGGTCGGCTACACTCATGCTACAAGCTGGGTCCTTTAGAGCAGTGGTGCTCAAAGTGGGGGTCGGGACACAGCGGAGGGGGTCATAAGAGGATTTTCAGGAATTAAATAGCATTTTAAAATGATTGGAAACAGAATATTTTAGCCAGAATTGTTAGTAGTACAGATTATACATTACTTTGATGTATTACGCTATAGCCTGCATAAAATATCAAATAATATCATGGTTGATATGCTGCTACCACCTACGGATATGCAAGTCCCTGGCACTGTTGAAAGGTTTATCAGATGAAAGGTTTGGGAACCCCTGCTTTAGAGCAATTTCACGCAATTCTTGCAGGAACACAAAACGTCTATATTGAAGCATGAAACATGAAAGACACCAAACACGGCAACAAGGGCTTCTTGCGACAGAAGAAGAGGGAGGCTTCTGTCAGTTAAAAAGAGACCAACTGATTTTATAGTACAGTGTGTGAGAGAAAGCCATAGAACTGATTGTTATGCCCTCAGGGAATGCTTTCCCAGGTTTGCGTGTGTGCGGTTCCACAGTCGCGTTTGAGAACTAAGGGTGATAGTGCCTTTTCTGTTGTGGCCCCGAGTGTGGAACGAGCTTCCTTTATCTATCAGATCATCTTCCACCATTGAGACATTTAAGTCTCTTCTAAAGACACACTTGTACTCTTTAGCATTCAAGTAAGTTCTGGGACACTATGCTAAAACTTGTTTGTTGTGTATTGTGTTTTATTGTTTTATTTTATTTATTAATTGTTACTTGCATTGAAGTGTACAGCACTTTGGTCAGCATTTACTGTTTTTAAATGTGCTTTATAAATAAACTGACTTGACTTGACATATCTCTACCCACTTTATTAATCTTCCCCTTTGGTTAAACGGCAATTTCATTCTGAGGCATTTAGATGGTAATTCGTTGTTGGTTATTTTCTGTTTTCTTCTCGTATTTGGTCCATTTGAACTAGGAAACATTTCAATCAAGTCAAACTGAATCAAAACAACGATTTAGACATCAGTTTATACATGTTGAGTTATGAGGACCACATCTGGACCCTGTACTGAGATTTACACTATGTACAAATACTATGGAGTGTGTGAGCAGAAGCACATCCATGCACGCGCGTGCACGCACTCACACAGAATGAGACATTGTCTCTTTAATTTAATTCAGTTTTCTTGAAGTAGGTCTGAACGGGACTGAAACACCGCTATCTCTCACACTGTGTGTGTGTGTGCGTGTGTGTGTGTGTGTGTGTGTGTGTGTGCGTGCGTGCATGCATTAAGTACAGTAGATATATGATGTGATAACCTATATTATGTACTTACATTATGTGATAAATTATGTACTTATGTGAGTGAGACAGAAGACAGTGACCTATTTCAGCTGTGGCGTTTGAATCAGTGTTATCAGTGTGTAATCTGTTATATTACGCACATTTCTAGGTCACGCAGTCAGAAGTAAACTGTTTGCAGCGAGTGCGTGCCCTCGTACTAAAAACTAAGGTTAGGGTTAAGACAAAAAGACCGCAGTTCAGTAGTCAGGTGTTTATTTCCTAATCATGCCAAAGTGACAGCTTCGCTTCACAGATGCAAAATGTCAGAGGTAGTATTTACTCCACCGCCCCTGCTCATGATGGGGTCGCGGTGCCATGTCCCGCTATGCCCCTGCTCTCTCCCGGGCAGCGTCTATATGGGGCGGGAGGGTGTTGCATTCTGATGGACAACAATGGGCCGGCCTGCTCTGACAAGCGACGGCTCACATTAACGTTGACTGGCAGAAAGGTCACATAGCAGCCGTGCTCGGCTGTTATTTTCAAAGGACAACAGACCACACACTGCCCTCCCGGGGCTTCTAATGTCCATCAGTGGCCTTTTGAACCTCACCCCCCCCCCCCCCCCATTCTTCCCCACACATTGGAACACCCGAGGGTGTAGACGCCGGCTAGGTCCCAAATGCTTCACCTGTCAGGCTGATTTGTTTGATTTTTTCGGGGGAATGTTGTTGCAGTATTCATTGTTAAGCTGCAAATAATTAATACCCGTTTAAAGAAATTACAATAATACAGCAAAATCTGCCAACCTGCGCTTTCTCGACAATGATACAATTCACATAAAAGACATCTCAATGCTCACGTCAGTCGTAAGCTGTCTGAACCCCACTATGGACTATCCTTTCCACCGCCAGGTGGCTGGTAATAACCTTGACATTCAAGCTGTTCCTTAACATTCAAACCGCAGGGTCACGTTTTAATAGACGACCGTGCGGGGTTTCCCCTCCTGGGCACGCAGGGGCTCGGAAAACTCTCAGTCATTCTCGCCATGCTCTAACATTAATGGCCAACCTCATTCTATTACTATCATAACAGATGCAGCCACCCATGTCAGCTGCAGGCAGTGAGACACATTCACCACATGAGAGGCCAGTGAAAGTTAAATATAGCGCTTAGCGTAGAATATAAGGACATAAATAACTAACGTAAACGAGAAACTGAATATTGTTAGCCGTCTATCTATTGTATGTCTTTTAGGTTGATATGGTGAGTTCAAAAGTTTTTTTTCTTTTTCATATCGGGGAAAAGTTTGTCCTTTCAGAAGTATATTAATTATTTTCAAAATGAATTTAAAAATCCTTGATTTAGATTTAGCTTTAATCCACCTCATATCCTCCAAATAAAGGACCTTAAAATGACAAATGTGAAGATTGCCAGCTCCTGATATTTCTTTCTTTGGGAACTCACTATTCAAATAAGTGAATGATTAGTTTTAATAAGCCCTGCCTAATATGACTGTTTGATGATACACTTCAACTTAGTTTCTGGGATCATTATGTCTTTCAAAATTCTAGCTACACGTGAACAATAGAGGTAGGATGTAGTCTGCAATGTTGTGGGTTTGATTCCAGAAATGCATGGCCTACAAGTAAGCATCCTTGTGCAAATAACTACCTACTTATTACTAGGGATTGCACCGATGTGATACTGAGATCGGAAATCAGTCCGACACTGACTTAAATAGCTGGATCGGTATCAGTGACAATTGTAACAGTTTTAACCGATCTATGGGGATGATCCAATTTTTTAAAATGTCAAATGCGTAGGTCTCCTGTCAAACGTCAACAATGTCTAACCTACCCAGGCCACGCTATCAGCAGCAGGTATACAGTATACAGCAGGGCTGTTCAACTCCGGTCCTGGAGGGCCGCTGCCCTGCATGTTTTAGATCTCTCCTTGCTCCCACACGCCTGATTCAAATGAACGGTCTTTATCAGGCTTCCAACGACCTTGTCAGGCATGTTGGAACAGGGAGATCTAAAACATGCAGGGTGCAGCCCTCCAGGACTGGAGTTTAATAGCCCTGGTATACAGTATATAGCCCATGTTACATTATGTTTTAGAGTCAGGAAAGCAATGTTCAAGCCTGATGAAAAAGATTTCCCATCTCTTCCTCAGTCACAGTGAGGAATACAGCTTAATTTAACACCGGAATCGGATCGGTACTCGGTATCAGCCGATACCCAAAATGCACGTATCTGTATCTGTAGCGTGACTGAAATAATTGGATCGTGCCACCCCTACTTATTACCCTATCTGCTCCTTCATAGTAATAAGTGCAACTGGATACAATCTTCTGCTAAAATGCCCAATTTTAATTAACAATACTACAAATAAACATATTTTAAATGAAAACATTTATGTCAACAACATTTATAAACCCTCTCGACCACCAGATTCTGGATAAAAAGATACACTCTGTCATCACTTCATAGCCCTCAGATCCTCTGGATAGTCACAAGCCATTTCAAGTGTGGGAGGGGCAATCCGCTAGGTAGTTTTAAACCAAAACAAAAGCTGTGATTGGCCGAAAACCAACGAGAGCATGAGCGCCTCAGCCTTCTACAACTTTGATCTTTATTTCCACCATTTTTGTTTGTTTCCATACATTTTATTTAACTTTTAAGCAATCAATTCCTCAGTATAAGTTTGTCAGATTTTCATCATTGAGTCAGTAAATCATTGTGCACATCAATCAAAATACCTGTCAAGTGGGCGGGTCTTGATGCAGTTATCCAGCGCTGTGTCCCAGACTTCATGCTAGTAGCGGCTGGCTGTACGAGAGCGCTAACCCCACGCCTATACCACAGGTACTGGGATAATAACAAGACAGAGCACTGTAATGCATTTCAATTGCAGCACAACTGCAACGCTTTTGGTCTTATAAGTGGGCGTGTCACCAACGGTGTCTTGCTGCGGAGGCTGATGTAGGCAGCTACCAGACAGCTACATCTACCACGCATGGCCTAAAACAGAGTAACTTTACCCCAAAACAGTTAGCTGCAGAAATAACGTTGTGGCCTCAGGTTTAACGTAGGTACTTGGGAATTAATGAAATATACTCAAAGACCCATTAACACCCCCAGAGATATATTATGTACTTCTTTATTGGCTCGCATGGAACGCTGGGTCATTCTGGTCCAGATAAAAGGTCAGTCATTCGACCCCCTCCTTCCAAAAATGGCATCCATTGGAGCTTCTCCGTTAATCCAGTCTGTACACACAGCACTCACTAGTTTTGTTCATCTTCTACTTCTTCTTCTTCTTTCTCAGGTGTGGTTTAAGAACCGGCGTGCCAAGTGGCGGAAGCGTGAGCGCAACCAGCAGGCGGAGCTGTGCAAAAACGGCTTCGGCGCCCAGTTCAACGGCCTCATGCAGCCGTACGACGACATGTACTCGGGCTACTCCTACAACAACTGGGCCACCAAGAGTCTGGCCAGCAGCACGCTGTCCGCCAAGACCTTCCCCTTCTTCAATTCCATGAACGTCAGCCCGCTGTCGTCGCAGCCCATGTTCTCCCCGCCCAGCTCCCTGCCCTCCATGAACATGGCGCCCCCCGGCATGGTGCCGCAAGGCGTGACGGGGGTCCCCGGTGGAGGCGGCAGCGGGGGCTCCTCCGCCGGCCTGGGCCTCAACAACCTGGGTAACCTCGGCAACCTGAATGGGCCGTCGTCGGCAGCGGCCACGGCTGCGGCGCTGAACTCGGTGGCGGTGACGGCGGCCACCGGCTGTCCCTACGGCGGCTCGGCCGGGCCCTACATGTACAGGGACACGTGCAGCTCCAGTCTGGCCAGCCTGCGGCTCAAGGCCAAGCAACACGCTAACTTTGCCTACCCCGCTGTGCAGAGCGCCGTGTCCAACCTCAGCCCCTGCCAGTACGCAGTGGACCGGCCGGTATGAAGACACCCCCTCCCCCCTCTCCCAGACCCTGCCAGTATGTGGTGGATGGGCTGATATACCCCTCCCCCCACACCCACGCCCCACCCTTTTAAGACAACCCCTAGACCCAAGAATGACCAACCAGTTCCAAGCGCACATTGGCTCCATCTCACTGGTATCCCCACCTTTCCCATCACCGTTTCAAGTCCTGCTCCATTTAAAAAAGGTTCACACACACCCCCCTCCCCTCCCCACCCTGACCCTAAGAGTCGGGCCCCGCGCACTGAAGCTAACTGTGGCCGCACAGGATTATGGGTAGAGGCCGGTGTGAGCCTACGAGTGCTCACGACAACAGCAGGAACCCGGGCGCTCTTATGACGCTGGGTCTCAACCGCGAGGGTAGTTCTGGACGATTCCCTTTAAAACTGACCGGCTGTTGTCGTCCTGCACTATCAGAGACTGGCAGACGCAACGGTGGTACAGATGGTATACAACGCACCTGGAATAAACCTCGAAGGAAACACAACACTGAGGCACGGCGACACCATGGACCACCACCAAGACCTTTCTCCAACATGCTGTGACGTTGTTGCAAACCGACCAACCGTTTTCGATTATTTCTAAAGATGACTATCCACTGTTATTTCCTTTCCTTGTTTTGAACTGCATGATTACGATCTACATTTAGGAATCAAGGGTAAAAAAAAACACAACAAAACAACACACGATTCAACTGGACATATTTTCACAAAAAAGGAAGTAATGTGATTTTGTTTTGGACAGAATTGGGACCTATTATGTGAGAGGAATAGATGCTGTATATAATGGATTTTTGTTTTGTTTTGTATGTGTCAAAAAACTAAACGACATGAAAAACCTACTTTAAATATGAGAAAAGCATGTTCTTGAAGAGCAGAGGGCCCTATAGGTTGAGGTACTGCGAGTGCCTCCTTTAGGGATTTTAATATTTGTTGTGAATTCCACTCACCTTGGAAGGTCATAGGTCAAAGGTCAATTTGTCAGGGGAGTAGTCTCAGAAAGTAAAAATAGTGAGTTTACACATACACACACACTTTATGGTATAGCAGCATATCCACAGCCTTTTTTAAAGTTAAACTCATAAGTTAAACTCATAAAAAGCCATTGAATATATAGATTTGTGTGATTTGTGTAAAAAATTGTATGTAAGAGTGCAGTTGTTATAAGAAACAAAACAAAAAAGAAGCTTTTTTTCCTGGTGTAGCCTGCTTTGTCTCATTAAAGAACCAATTAATCGATTCCTTTTTATGGAAATGGAAAAGAAAGGTCTTCTGAAATTCGGCAAAATCAAGTCAAGTCAGTCAAGTCAATTTAATTTATATAGCCCTTAATCACATTGCAGTCTCAAAGGGCTGTACAACCTACATTTCACATGGAAACAAACAACACCCCCTTAACCTGCTCCTCCCCCTCGGCAAGGAAAAACTTCCATAAAAACAACATTGGGGAAAAAAGGGAAGAAACCTTGGAAAGGGACCACAGAGGGAGGAATCTACCCCTCCAGGACGGTTAAGATGCAATAGGTGATGGTAGGTAAACAGAAGTTATCATTATTACCACGTATAATAATTTACACATTGTGCCGTACATAAGAACTCATCGGAAAGATCTAAAGCGTTTTGTAAGTTAGTTAATGTCCCTCCAATATCTCCAATCTCCAAGCTGGCAGCATGACCACAACGCTATGGAAAGCCTGTTTCACCTCCATGGCGATGGTTATGCAAGGTGGGCATAAGGACCGACCGGGGCGGGGTGGGGGGGTGGGGGTGGGGGGGGTGAGGTGCGTGGAGGGGGGGGATGTATAGATGGAGAGATAGAGATGTTCCCAGTCTGGTGAGTGATATGTTTGACCTACAGTCCGAGTGGCCGCCCGCTGGCTATCCGGTGACACAGCAGGAATTCTCAGAAGCTGCGTTCGATGTCGTATGCGAGCAGCGCCAGCGTTATATAAAGGGCGACGTGCGTACTGTACCTGCCTGGGTCACAAACAAGGCCTTATCAGCCGGGCAATCTGGCCGTTTATCGCCCTAAAAGCTTTTACGCTGACTTATGGAGACTTTGTGAGACTTATAATAAGTCTATAAGTGAGAGACTTCTTATAAGTGCTGCCACTGATTCCAAAGAAACAATATTAATTATAGGAATATACAAGGATATTTAACCACTGTCAAGCTGAGTCAGCAACTACCACATATAGAGTAAAATATAATTAACAATAAACCCCTTTAATCAATATTCTTTAAAAATAAGTGCATTTTTATGCTATCAAGGTCTACTAAACCCTTCACAAAAGAGAGACCCTTAAAACTCAAACAGTAACAGGGGCAGCAGTCCAGTTTGTTTCTTATTGGGGAGCAGCTATTCTCCAGACGGAGATCTTGCCACACAGAAGTCTAGATTGCGGAGTCAGCTAAAGCGGTCACAGTATCTGCTCTTCTCTTCCATACAACAAAGAACAATCAATATTCGTCTGCAGGGAAGAAATCCTGTTATGTTTACCCACACGCCAAAACTACAGGAGCTGAGGCGATGTGGAGGACAATCGCTGTGGATAAAAGCATGTTGTGGAAAAAGCAAAGACAATGATAACGATTACCTTGGAGAATACACAGACAAACGCAGACATGGACTAAATTGGTTGATTTGAGGTTAAATATTCTGACAGGATTTCGTTATGTTATCATTCATGGTTTTAAATTAATTCCTATTTGAATATAAAAATATCAACAGTAAAAATGATACTTATGGTCAGCCTTTTCTTTTTTTGACTGAACTGATGACTGACTATTATTCTCTATTCTAATTTATATTTCATTTAAAAAATAAATAATTGTATGCTGATAACAGCAGTACATTTAACATATCTTAATAAAAGCTTTAAAAGCATGCAGTGAAAATTAATATCATCCTTATGAAATTCAATATAATTTTATGTCAGATCCTAAATATTTCATTTGAAAGTGTAATGTTCTTGTTGATGAAAACAAGAGCTCTCACTTCAGCACAAACCACCATCACATGGAACACTTCTGATGAATTGTTAATATGAGATGTCAACAACTGATTAATATTAACCATCTAGTGAATTTGTACATCCGCATTAGCTAAAGTCAATTAAAATAGACAAATATTAAATCATGTACAGTGACTGTTTTATAATTTAAGATTATGCTGTGCTGTATATTTTTTTGTAGTATTTTGTTTTGGGATTGTGACATATTACAATGATCACAGCCCTTTTCCATATATTTTGAAAACAATCAATAGACATACAAAACTTGTATGTATGAAACAGTGGTCTGGCCACAATTAAAATTACCTTACAGATATTGCTTTACTGTGTAGTTTTACACTTCAATAATTAACTATACTACACCCTCAGAAATAAATGTGCATTTTTGCTGACCTGTGCAAACCAAAATGCAATTTCAATTGTGAACAAGTCCTAATCATAATTGTGAGAACTAAAGTGTATTAGCATTTCATTACTGGCTCTTCATATACTAAAACTGTCGCGGTGAAGATGCACTAAATGAAACCAGCAGATCTCATATAATTGGGACTGAAGCAGGTAATTAGTGTTAAAAATACAAACAGAATGATGGAGGTATTGAGCACACTCTTTTGACTGTTTGTTCTTGACAAAGGATTAGAAGAAATTAGAGTTGGCAGTGTGGCTTTTCAAACTTATTACCAAGACAAAGTGACTTTTGCTGACACGTCTCGTGAGCTGTTTGCTCAGCCTATTTAAAGTGGGACGACTCCCTTAAGTTAATTGCAAGCATTGATTTAGTAAGATGTATTTTTTTAAACAGTGAGCGGATGAACAAACTTCATCTATCTTTTGTTATGTGAGTTGGGGTGATTTTTCGTGAGGGGGGAAAAAAAACACATTCATATTTGACCTTTCACCCTTTGTGCTGTGTTAACCTCACTGCCAAGCTAATTATGGCTATTACAAAAGACTTCTTCAAAGCCCTGGCAAATCACAGCAGGTGTGAGGATGCGCACACAATAACCCTGTCCTGGAGCTAGCCCGCCCGAGCCAGATGCACACACCTTGATTTACTTCAACCTAGCATAAAGCGCTTCTTTTCATCAAGCGCCACAACGGCAGAAAACGCTGACTCACAAAAGGTACTATCCCTCAGGGGTTGTTTGGGCCATGCAGGCACTGATACTAGTGCACGCCACACACGCACGCAATGCACATGCACACGCACATGTACATACACACAGAAATATTCAGTTCAGCTGCAGTTTTCATGGATTGTAACAGGAAAAAAAAATTGAGGGTGTAGGGAGAATTCTCTCTCTCTCTCTCTCTCTCTCTCTCTCTCTCTCTCTCTCTCTCTCTCTCTCTCTCTCTC
>JAODUH010000007.1:329234-354118 GCA_027564835.1 Typhlichthys subterraneus
ATGGTACGGGCATCTGGTAAGGATGCCCCCTGGGCGCCTCCCTTGGGAGGTGTTCCAGGCACGTCCAGCTGGGAGGATGCCTCGGGGAAGACCCAGGACTAGGTGGAGATATTATATATCCACACTGGCCTGGGAACGCCTCGGGATCCCCCAGTCAGAGCTTTCCAATGTGCCCCGGGAAAGGGAGGTTTGGGGTACCCTGCTGGAGCTGCTGCCCCCGCGACCCGACTCTGGATAAGCGGATGAAGGTGGATGGATGGATGGATGGATAGATAGAAATATTTATGCCAAGATATTTAACAGAGCTTTTTATGTGAATATTTGCTATAGTTGTTTCATTACATTTATGTAATGTAATAATCTCACATTTATATGTAATCCCGAGGCATTGGAATAATGGCTAATTTAATTAAGACATTTTGGCACCAGACTCTTAAAAAAAAATAAAAAAATGGTTGTATCAACCGCAAATTGGGAGATTTTTATTTCTTTATTGAAGATAGAAATTCCACTTATTTCATCCCCAGTAGTAATGTGTAAGGATAATAACTCAGTAACTAAAATAAATAAATAAATAATGAGACATTGGACATCCCTAGCGAACACCTCTATACATTTTGAATCTTCTAGATGTATTTTAATGAATTATAATGGAGCTATTGATGTCATTATATAACATACTAACCAGATTGATATGCTAATTAGACATATTCCGAGTTTTTCCCCATCCGTAAACGACATCGGAAGTGTGCACCAGTTCCCTTCTTCTCATTGGATCCATGCAATGTCACTCCATCTCCGCATGTAGGCTACAGTACGCCTTTTCAACTCTACTTTGCTAAGCGACCGTCGTCATATTGGCAGCCAGGAACAGGAATGGCCACGGGATAAGAGAAGAGGCGACCATGATGAAATATAGGCTTTCGGGTCATTCGGATATACTTTTATATATTAAACGGACACACGTATAATCGTTGGTTTTTATTTTAACTGGTTCGGAATGAATCTGATAACGAACCGCTTACATTTTTGGGTTTCATCCGACGCCGTGGACCGCAAGGGGGATGTGTGCCTGACTTCTCTTGATAGCCATTTTTTGCAGACAAAGAGCTGTTGAGTAGAGCTATCTAAAAACATAAAACGGTAAGATGTGAATACGTTATATCTTTGAACATGTGTCGAACATGTTGTGTTCGTGCATGATAGTCAAAATATTGTCTTGATATATACAGTATGTGTCCAAGTTTCTGTCGATTTTTCTTTACCCCCGTGCTAAACTTGCTAACTGCAAGCTAGCTAGCTCCACAGCTACAGTAACACCCGTCTGAAAGAATACTGTAGCAACTTTTTAAAGTATTTGACAGCTCCCGAGCTTCCACGACCCTTTATGTATTCGCGCTCACTGTATGTGTCGAACATCAGGCAATGAAGCCAAAAGACTGACTACCCAAAGGCAACTCTAATAATCGTATGTACGATATAGCCTAGAGATTCGTTTTAACGTGCACATATAGCTTGCTAACTGTGACCGGGAAAATTAGGGCCTCCAGAAAAGGCCTTCCAAAAGTTGCCATAACCAGGTTTAATGCTATAGCTGGTTCTACTGCGGGGCAAAGAAATTGACCTACTAGTTTTTGCTGTCAAACTAACGAGTCGTTGGAATATATCATGTTTTCCATTGCACAGCATGATGCATATTTCTACATTGTATACCAAAGTACAGTGGTGGTTATATTGTATCTATCTGTAAAACAAACTATTACTTTCAGTAAACCAGTGTACTACTATCTCTTCTGTAACATCGTATATTGAGAAAATATTAGGTTAAATTAAGACATTTCCTGTTCAAAATAAGCCATTATGTTTTTTTTCTCCTCCAGTAAACCAAAGTTTATTGTCTTAACCAGACCAGGCACAGCTCATTGCATTCCAATTTGTTATAAGCAATAAGCCACAAATATCAAATTTTACTTTAAGTTTAGTCAGAGAAGGCTTACTCCATTGAACTCATCGGCTGTTGAGCCCTCCCTTATAGCACTATGATCCCATGAGAATGGGTGTGTATATGGCTGTCAAAGAGCAAAAGTATCACAGTCCTGTTTAAAGGCAGTACTTTATATGGATTTGAGAGTAGGTTGCAGACTTGTACTCATTTTAGATATTGCAAATTCTACATTTTTACTGCTGTTTTGTATGACGTTTACAATGAAGATGAGTTATGCAGACATAAGTTCTTACACACTGTTAACTCACTGATTAGTCAAGTACATGGCTAAGTAATTGAATTCTCTATAATCAAGGGTCTTACAAATGTATGCATTGAATGCATCTGTTACTTCACGGACACTAGACCTTACATCATTGCCGTGGAATGTGATTTTAATTGTACACTTTGTTTTGTTTGTTTGTGTTTATTGAGATTTCAGAATTATTTTCCAGTGTTTTGTCTAATGTTCCAAGTTTAATTTTGATGCCTAATTAGAATTGATTCATACTAATGTGGAGAGTGCTGTGGCACATTAATTAACTGACCCTGGTTTACACATTATCAAATTTCTCTATATCTTGCTAACTGGTTAAAGAGGGCTATTTTAATTTTATGTTAATATAAAATAGAGGATCTGATTTAAATTGACAACTAATCTAATGATTTGTAAAATCATTGCTGTTGCTCTCAGATGTCAACCACATGTTTTGGATGATTCATAGGCAACGTTTAAATAAAGGTTCTACACTGCTTGCCACTTTGTGTTTCTCAACCATGAATTGTAATGTGTATATTTTTTTTTCGTTAATTAGCAAGCAAAAGAATAAAACACACCAACCCACATGGAAAAATCTGGCCTCCCAAGATGTAGCTGATAGAATGCTCACAATTCTAGTTGTTTTTTAAAGGAATACAATGTTATGTCTGCTGTTATATTTTGTAAGAATTGAGCATACAGATGCTTAAATACTTTTCTGGGTGAACGTTTAGGATTTGTCTGCTCTTGACTTTATACACTAAACCTTATTCCAATACATCAACATAAAGATGTCTGACAACATATATATGGCATCTTAAACATATTTTAAAATGTCTTCGAATCACAACAGATAATGCTCAGTCATTGTCCAGTGCATAGGAAGAAAATATGTACTGCAGGTTATATTATATTACTCAGTCTTCACATCATTTAATAGCCCATTTGCCACGTAAAAAATGGCTTACCTCGTCTGTTTTAACATAAACTAAAAATCATTCTTTGGGTTAGTTCTCCTTGAGAAAAATGGCATACATTTTACAATTCTTACCTATACATTTTACAGAAAAATACAGCCTACCCAAAACTGGATAATTTGTGTAATGAAAACCATAGCTGCAATTATCCATCTTATAAATCCCAACAGCATAATTTAATCACTATGCCTAGCTATGCAGTTCAAAGTTTAACACCATGTTGTTATGCGATTAAAAAATACCATGAAAGCATTATAATGTCCCATCAAATGTTGAAATGCTCATGATTGCATTATTTCAATGGTATTTGTTATATCTAGCCTATTTATAAAGGGCCTTGAAATCTCCACCTTTATTTAGTAGTAGCCCAGTTATTGATGCGATAGGACACCAAGGATATTAATAAACCTAATTAGCAAATAAATTTGATGAGAGGACATTTAATACTAAAACACTAATGCATCACCAGTTTGCTTGAAGGTAATTTAATTAATCATATTCTCTATGCCTTAAAATCAGTCTTGATATGGTGGAATAAAATATACTTTAACACACACTAGATTTTTTTCTTCTTCAAAGTAACATTTTAATCTTATATTGGAGTATACATAAATTGTTGTGGTACACTGTTTTTCTTTGTCTAAAATGTCAATAGTAAGATAGGCAAGTTTATTGGAGACCTGGGCACATAAAGATACTAAAATGTAACTAATCTTGTCATGCTGATAGTGTGGCAGCATTGATTCTGTGGGCAGACTCCACACTCACCAATGCGCATTAGAGGGGTGTGAGCCAGGAAGAGAATGACTTACAGCTTGAGAAACAACATAATCTACCATCGCTGCAGAAATATTAGTCATATTTGTACTGCTTTTAAAGTGAACTCAACAGAAATATTAAGATACATATCTATTTGTAGGAAGCAGGTCAATAAGGAAGGTCTGGCCTGAAGGTGAGGCTTTGCTTTGTAAAAACCTTTTTGGAGTAGGCAAGGGAAAGAAATCCCTCAGTATATCAATTTAATCAGTCATGTGCTGAATGAAGGATAATCCTGTTTCCTGTCACAGAAGCCTGTCTTTCCTAGCTGACTTTGCAAAGCCACATGATATTCTGTCTGAATCTATTCTATTAAAAATCTATTACCTGAATGCGCCTCGGTATTATTTTATCCAGTCATGACTATAGCATGACAACTAAATAAAATTGCCTGTTGCGTAAGAGTGGGTTTATCGTGTCGCCAAGCAGATGCTTTAGGTGGTAGTAACTGACCTGCGCTTGAAGGACTTGCCTCTGCTGAAGTAAATGTGCATGCAAGCAAGTGTGTGTGGCCTGCCTTGTTGGCGGTACAGAGAAGGTTTGGTCAGGTCTAGACTGGCTCTGTAATACAGTACATACCAGCAGATCAGCTGGGAGCAGATCTCTGGGTTCATTTATAGCCGTGGCCCTGTGTCCCTGCACGTCTGCCTGGCAACTCCTAGCTCGCTGTTGTTCCAGCTACTTGAGCTCACCCACCTCTCAGATCCTTTGGCCCGCTTTGCTCCCGCCACATCTAATTACTAGATAGCGTCGTCTGGGGAATACAAATGTAGGACCTTCTGTATGTGGCCTGTCACTCTGACTGTTGTTGAACTGTGACCTAATCCACTGCTGTGCCTTGTTTTGTCCACAGATCCCGGGGTGGGGGGCTCCTGCCGATGGAGAAAGTGGGCAAGATGTGGAGTAACCTGAGGAGCAAATGCCAGGTCCTCTTCCACAGCGACAGCTCCGGCGGCGTGGAGGCAGACCTGGTCCACTGCGCGGTGGACCTGGAACAGGACAGCGGGCCGAGCGAGCCGCCCCTTGCCGGGGAGCCCGCTCCCTCCAGGAGCCTCCTGCCACTCCCGCTGGCAGCTGCCGGCCGCCGCCACCACCACAACTGCGTGTTGGACGGCCCTCAGATAGTGGAGATAACCATCGACAAGGAGACTGAGGAGGTGCGGGGGGGCGCGGGGGGCCTTTCCCTGGCCCGGAGGGACTCGTACTCCCGCCACGCCCCCTGGGGCGGCAAAAAGAAACACTCGTGCTCCACCAAGACCCAGAGCTCCCTGGAGGCGGACCGCTGGTCCGCACGCTCCCGCGGCGGCCGGCGGGACCGGCGCTACGGCGTCTGCTCCGTCCAGGAGGCGGGCGACTCGGAGCCGCGCAGCCTTAGCGCCCGCTCTCTCCGTCAGCGGCTGAGCGACACTGTGAGCCTGTGCCTCCCCCTGCCCTCCCGCCGTCGCTCGCGCTCTGCAAAAGCGGCCACCGTCCCCAAGAGGAAGATCCACCTGACGGAGTTGATGCTGGAGACGTGCCCCTTCCCACCGGGCTCCGACCTGGCCCACAAGTGGCATCTGATCAAGCAGCACACGGCCCCCATCAGCCCGCACTCCTCCACGGCCCTGCTGGACGCCCTGGACCCGGCCCAGCCGTCCCCTGAGGACGAGGAGGAGCGGCTGCGAGAGCGGCGGCGGCTCAGCATCGAGGAGGGCGTGGACCCCCCGCCCAACGCCCAGATCCATACGCTGGAGGCCCCGGTGCCGGCCTCCTCGCTTTACAAACTGGGACCAAAGATGGCTCCGGGCCTGGGAGAGGCCTCGGCGGACTCCATGGGGACTGTGTTGTCGGGGGCCGGCGGGCAGGGGTCGGGGGGGTGTGCGGCGCAGGCCCAGGACTGTGACTCTGAGGAGGACTCCACCACCCTCTGCCTGCAGGCCAGGAGGCCCAAGCAGAGGCACGCCTCCGGGGACGGCCACCCCAGCCGGCAGCAGCCGGGGCCCTGGAAGGTCCACACCCAGATCGACTACATTCACTGCCTGGTGCCAGACCTGCTGCACATCACAGCCCTGCCCTGCTACTGGGGCGTGATGGACCGCTACCAGGCCGAGGCGCTGCTGGACGGCCGTCCCGAAGGAACCTTCCTGCTGCGCGACTCGGCCCAGGAGGACTACCTCTTCTCCGTCAGCTTCCGCCGCTACAACCGCTCGCTGCACGCGCGCATCGAGCAGTGGAACCACAACTTCAGCTTCGACGCCCACGACCCCTGCGTGTTCCACTCGTCCACTGTCACGGGCCTGCTGGAGCACTACAAGGACCCCAGCGCCTGCATGTTCTTTGAGCCACTGCTCACGGCACCCCTCCACAGGACCTTTCCCTTCGACCTGCAGCACCTGGCGCGTGCCGCCATCTGTCGCCAGACCACGTACGACGGCATCGGTGCTCTGCCGCTGCCCCTGGCGCTGCAGGACTTCCTCAAGGAGTACCATTACAAACAGAAAGTACGAGTGCGCTGGCTGGAGAGGGAGCCGCCTGTCAAGGTCAAATAGGGCGGGGCTTCCCCGCTGCCTGCACACGTATGTTGCTGGAGAAGTGCGAACTCTGAGACGTCTCCTTTTACTAGCCAATGCGGAGATGCCGTACTGACGCGGCTCTCCCCCACAGTGGGGCGATGGAGTTTAGGTGAACCGAGCTAAACAAGATTAATTCTAATCTCTTTGTTTTACTTATTACTTACATTACACAACAAATATTATTATATTCAATATAACGCTGTCTGGCAAGCACACGTATTGTTAAAACAGTTTTTTTTAATTTTTTTTATTGTTAGTTTGTTTTGACTGAGAGGGAAAGTGCACATTTCAGTGCATTGTTTTCTCTTCTGCTTAATGCTAAGTGTCTGCCTGATCCCACTATGTCACTCTGCCTGTAGACCTGCCTGCATGCATTCCCTGTTCATCCCCAGTCATTAACTATAGACGCTACAGTAAGCTGATTTGTACAGTTGACTTTGTGAGCGCTTTACAGTGTGTGGGTTGAGAGTGTCTGGAGGTGCTATCAGCAAACCGCAGTAGGCTCTTGTCCTGTGGATGAAGCCACAAACGCATCACTTGGCCCTCTCTCCCACACAGAGCAGTATTGGCCAGGTCCGGGACAGGCTATGAGAGGGTCCTCTGTGTTCAGGACAGCATGTTGGGGTGCCATGTATTCCATAGGAAAAACTACTAGGAAATGACATGGAGGGAATTTGCGGTGGGGTGTTTCCTGTGAAGAGATATCAATCGAACCCCCTTTTCTTTATTTCTTTTAAGCAGGTTCTCACTGGTCACAAGCACTTTAATTCTGTGCATGCAGTTATGTATATACACACACAAATACATACACACTTCATAGTCCTATATATTTAATTAATATTTAATTCCCAGGGTTGCTTTACAACAGCTTCATGGCGTCACAAACTTGTAGTATGGCTTTATAGTGATTTGGCTGCCTGTGAAATTGTGGCCAGGAGAGTCCACCCTGAATCTACACACACACACGGGTGTTGCAGGGAGCCGCGCCCCTACGTCACAGTGAGTAACACTTGCTGTACTAGCAAGCCATGTTTGTGGACATGTCGGCACAGGGCTCATGATCACTATATAGCATTATTTGTGCTTAGGATGAGGCTACCTTGGAAATGGGGTGTTTACCTGTAGTGGAGATTTCAGAGCGAGAGAAATCTCATGGTAAGATGGCCAAACCTTTGCACAACTCCATAAACGTCTCAACTTCAGTGTGACCATCTTGCAAAGTGGTATGAAAGCAGCATCCATTTCTTGCTCTATGCATTACAGTGTATTTTTCTGTTGAACAGCTGTGACAAAGACACTGCTAAAATGTGTCGGCAAGGAAGGTGACATCACACTCAATTATTGGGAGTTGCATTCTTGCCGTTTCAGCCTTGTAACTATTAAGATCATTGTTTACTTTGTCAGTGCAGCCCCTCCCCTTCGATGTAATCTCATTGCATAGTTGTATTTGTGACCATGGTAGGCAAGCCCTTATCTCTCTTGGCTTGGCGACACTTTCACCTAGTCATCTTCATATTATGTAATATGAATGAACTCCACTTAAAACGTTCAGCGATGTACAACCTACGTGCCTTTTGAGAGAGCGATGCTTCCCGCCAGTTGCTTTTCAGTATAAAAGTGGTGCCAGAGATGCGCTGATGTGCGCCCCGCTGGCCACGTGCGGACTGAAATATGTAAACAGAAGGTGCGTGAGCTCTGAGCTCGCCCTGTCATTCATGGTGCACGTTAAAAACATTTTACCTTTTTGTATTTTTTAGCGGTGCTATCTTTTAGATCTACAGTTTAGTGTACTGGTTAAATGTAACTTTGTTTCTTATCATTTACATTTACCAAGCTCATGCATTCATCTCCCTATCACTTTGTTAACTTGGTTGCTTCTTTATGAAGAGGATTTACGGTTAAAACAAAATAGTGGGTCCAATATCAGCCCAGTTGTAGCGTTCAGCCTGTTAAAGGCTTCAGTGTTTATCCACACCTCACACAAATCTGATTGACATCTATGTTGTCATATCACTCATGCTCCAATGAGGGAGGGCCCATAGGCCACACCTCCCAGAATCTCAGCTTTGAAGTAAAGAATTACAGCGAATGACCCAAGATGGGTTTCAATAAGGTTTTCAGGTGTCTCTTGAAGACATTTTGGTTGACATGGCTTGGGACAACCAGAATACTTCCAACAAGAGCTTTTTAAACATAATTTATCATGTCAATAGTATTAAGCCTCCATGTCATCCTAGTAGGGCTTAGTTTGTTTTGTATGTGTCTGTTAAAAGGTCTTCATGTGTAATCAGGTCTATGACCAAACTGATAAGATCTTGCACACAGTTAATAAGTATTAACTAGTATACAGTAGGTTGTCACTGTCTGAACTCTGAATGGTGGTAGTCTTCAACCACGACACAATGTATTTCAATAAGTACAAGAGCATTTTAAGTGAAAGCCAGTTCCACAGTGTAACAAGGGCTACTGTTGAAGTGCATATTAGGGAAAATTGTAGATTCTCTTCAGTGCTAGCTCCTCCACTGTGCCCAAATGAACACGAAATATTTTTATTTGACAGACAATAAGAGATGAATAAATAATTTTCTAGGTTGTAGGTGTAATGATTGAGTTGAACGCAGATGCCCCTGGTATACATTGACCCATGACAGCTAATTTTCAAGTCCCAAACATTGCCCCCTGCTCTGCACTTTGATTTCAGAAAGCTTGAATATTGCGTGTGTAATCGCCCATGTGTGTGTTAAGAGCACTGACAGGCCACATGCATTACTTCGTGAAGGGGGGGGGGTTAAACTAGACCTTTTTTGTCTCTTGCATGTGCACTTTTCTGTTTCACGACTTGTCAACTTGAAAAATGGTGTACCTGTTTGTCTTCCACACTGCCACCTGTCCATCATGCTACTGCCTCCTGCTGGCTGTGCCCCGCCCCGTCCCATGGGCATTAATCACAGGCTAATTTTACCTCACTGGGATCTAAATTTACCGGGCACTAAAAGGGCCGCTCTGTGTTGCCTAATGGGTGGTGTGTGACTGTTGAGGGTGGTGGCGGGGGGTGTCTCCTCCCTACACCACATCCTCACCATCACCGTGCAGAGCACATGTGGCACAGGAGCGGGCTTGAGGCCTGTTGTTTGCACAGCCTGCTGCCCCACCTAGGCCAGCCAACCCCGTTAGCGAGAGATGTTAGACCAGACTGGCGTGAAGGAGCATCGGCCCAGCCCACACAATGCCCTACTCAGTGCCCTGGTTTCCTGCTATGGTAGCAGGGGTTCGTTGAAGTAAACGGCACTTTAATTGTGTACTTGGTGTGCTTGTGTGTGTGTGTCTGTCAGCTCAAGGTAGGTAGACAGGTCTGTGTGTGTGCTCAGTAAGAGACAATGGTCCCGGGTCATTTCATTATAGTGTTCAGCCATTTGTATCAGGGCACTTAGGAGTGTATTTTTACATAAACCAACAGTGTGTGTGAGAGAGAGAGCAGAGCCAAATAGAGGGGTTCCGTGTAGGAGATGCAGATTTGGCTGTGAGGGGTGATCTTATGTGACCCCGATGAACAATGCCTGCTGCCACCCCTCCCACACACACCAGCCCCCTTTCTTCTCAGGCAGGCCCCTTGCAAGTTAAGTCCCAGAACCCTCTCAACCCAGTTTTCCCTATGGGAAATGGCGGGTGTAAGCGGTAGCGTGTGTATGTATATGTATGATGAATAGGAGCCTTTATTCACCTGTGGCTCGTTATGTCTGGAACACACACACACTTGACACCCATGTATTTACACACATACTCACACATGTGCCACCTACCTCTGCCCCAAAGCAGGGATGTATAAACATGGACCACATTTAGCCAGCACCACCACTCTGACTCTGACTCCCCCCACAAAGGGATAACAAGGATGGGTGTTTACATGTATATTCTGTGCTCAGTGTAGGGGTGCACGATATTGATCAAATGTGATCATGAAAATTGCAATATCTATATTAATTTCTATATATATTTTTAGACTCAAGTAAATACACAGGTTATGGGAAAATGCATCAAAATATATTCATGACCTATCAAAACACATTTGTCATATTGGACTGGTACATCAGTAACCGAGAAGGCATTCGTTTTGGCCACTGTTTCCTCTTCGATCTGTTATGTCTTAGATTCCTCAGCCACACATCTTGCGTTTCTGTCTAAATCAAACACAACTAAGCCAAACGGCCAATATAAACTGAATATTGCACTTTCTGTAACATTTTAAATATGATATTGCGATAACGATACTGAATAGATATATTGTGCACCCCTAGTTCTGTGTTGAACAACAAAAAGGAAAATGCTTTGAATTCAACTATTTTTAACTGGTATCGTCTTCAGAACCACACTAAGCTGCATTACGAGAGACTCGTTTGTTGGCGTGAAACCACCGGGTCTGTTTTGGGACTAGAAGGGCTGGTCGTGTTATTGGAAGTCTTCTCCAAATTCTTGGCTGTAGATCCTAGGTATTATGCCCTCTTTCCCAGTGTGACATGTGGTTTCAGGCCTTAAGAGGACAAAAATACTTCATCTTAAACGGTGGTATTCTCATGTTCCCAATATATTTTTTTTGGAAAGCTGTGTTTTGAGTGCTATATGCAAACAAAATATGTATGACTAAAGAAATATCATTTTTCATTATTACTTATCCCCAATATGCAATGGAGTGTACTGTAACAAAGGTTGCAAATCCTATTGTCACTTTAATGCTGTATGTGCACATGCTGTGTGGTGCCGTGGCAACGGGACTTGACAGTGATGGGAACTAATGGTTATTCTACAGCGCTGCTGCGTTTCCCATAGTATTTGTTCTGACCATTCACAAAAGTCCTTAAAACCCAAACTCTTGTCAGATAAATACTGGCGTTCCATTTTTTATTTTTTCCCATTATTTCAGCTAGTTGTTTTTTTTTTTTTTTTGTGTGTTTTATTTTATTTTATTTTTTCCGCTGTCAGGTTTTGGAAAGTGTAAACGATGTTGCCATGTTTGCATTTCAGTGTCCGTTTTGCCTGCTTCATCGTTCATAAAAACACAAAACAACCAAAAACAAAGCAGTAATTTCTTTCCAATATATCCTGTTCATTTTAAGAGTTGTATGATACGACACTTGTAGCCGTCACTGTTGGTGCTTGGCTTATGCTTCATTGTCTTAATATTCCAAATAAAACTGTTAAGTGTAATCCACACTGCCACGTTGTGATATTGTCTTTTCACCTGGGGTGGGTCTACTGCTCTCTGTATTGCCTGGGATGAAAATGTTACGTTCTATATTAAAGACAGCATTAAACTTGCATAACTTCAATGCAGGAATCAAAAATATCCATTCAATACTGCATAGTTAGCTTGTGGGAGAATGCATCTTTTAAAGTCTCTTGACAGGTTGTAGTGGTTGTAGTACTAATTTTGCTAATAGCCGAAGCTGATTAAAAAGCAAATATGCAGGGGCCATTAATCATTTAGTAATGGCACACATCATTAGATATCATGTACCTTAAGAATGGTGATTTAACTGCGATGCCTTTCCATTTATAATATTTAAAACTGGTCAGGGGCCGACAAAGTCGTCTAGTCACAGCTGCTGGTTCCTCTTTGCAGTAGACAGATGACATGATGCCCACACATGCAGACGGATACAACCAAGTTGCCTGTAACCCTACAGGTGTTTGTTAATTTGAAATTAAGTATAAATAGCATGTGGGCTATCGGTTTCAAGTTTGCAACCTGAGGCATATGAATAATTGACATACCCAGAAAGCAAGTGAGGTGGTTGGGGTGGAGGTGTGGAGAAGAAAAATCTTGACGCTATGACTTGAGTTAACATGCCTGGCTTCACACACCATATCCTCACACAGTCCTCAGATGAATAGTCGTCTTCCAGAATAGTAACATCTTGAAATGTTGATTTCCCAGAATTATATTTTAGAATGCCTCTGTGTGTGGCCATACTATAATATCCATAATCCAGTTTGGTCTGGGCTTGTGTGGAGACAATGGATGCAGTCCATCTGATTCGCACATTGAACATATGAGTAGTTAACGTCAAAAATCATTGATGAGAACTATCAGACTGACAGATATGGTTTTTATGAATAAATGTACTGTTGGGCAACAATTGAATTTCCATTACATTCTATTGTCTAATATTTTCTCTATCAAACCCAGTATTGATGATACATAACAATACACTGCCATAGCTCCACGAGTCTTTATGGTTTCTTGTGCAGCTTCCTCTGTGATTGAACTAATTGAATTCAACTGTGTTCCTAACTTTAAGGTTAACTGCTTTAGCCTGCAGCATGTCATGGGGTAATTATTGCGTGTTTGAAATGTTTAGTAGGCTTCATAGCATTTTCTAAAACGATTTTCTCCCTCATAAGGTTGACCTCTGTCTTCTGTCTGCAACCAGTTAGTCTTTTCATTCTCTTCTCTCTCTACTGTGGAGCCATAACTCTGCCCGCACGCAGTGTTAAGTCTGAAGCTCAGCACCGACACGCCACACACCTCCCTGATATGCTGGGAGGAGAGGAGGATATCAGCCAGTGTGCAGGGAAGGGGAGGAAATGGGAGGAGACGGGGGGAGAGAGAGATGCCGCCACCTTTCCAGCCTTGGAATGCCGCCAAGTCTGTGGCAGCGAAGTGTAGCGGTGACCTCCGGTTAACCTAGGAACAGATGCGTGCGCTCGCGAGGCTCGCATCCATATTTCATACCAGGAATACATTCGGACGGCCGACGTTATGTTACGCGCTCCCCCCTCGAGAGCAGGGCCTACCTCCTGATTGCTGAGAAGGGCCGTGGTTTGAGGGAGGGAGGGCAAATCAGCCACGTTGGTCTCTGAGCCAACAGTGAGAGAGAAATCGCACTGTCATCTGGAGCCGAGAGGCGAAAGCTCTAGAACGGTGACAGATGTAGCCGTCTTCATTCGCCTTAGTGCTTGTCACATTTATACCACGTTGATACAGTAAACCTTGTGCTGTGGTTGCCGCCAGTACAACAGACTTGAAAACCCACCCCTCTTCCCCTTTCCCTGCCCAGGCCCTTCTGCCCTGCACACTCCATTCTCAGAGAAGTTGGAGCACATGTGGACATTGAAAGGCATCTGGAGTGACCCCTTCTCTATTTTTTCCTTCTCCTCTGGCAGAGAAGCTGGAAAATTTTAGCAGGCATGTCCTGTTCATTCCTCTCTAACTCTAACCCCTCCCCCACTTACTTATTCTTTCACTCCCTGACTCCACAGCTCTGTTTTTCTAACTGTTTGCCTGTGTCTTCTCCAAACCAATATTTGGCACAGCCCAGCTGAACTGTATCCTGTTGGTGCACCTACTTTAGATTGTGTCCCCACATTACCCTCTGTATCTTCTCTCCCACACACCTCTTCCCTCTCTGACATTCCTGCCAGATTTCCTCTCTGTCTGTCCTTGGCTTTCTCCTGCGCTGCAGTGTGTCATTGCTGCTTGGCTGGCCTCAGGCTAAACCCTACAGGTCCGCCCGCAGCAGCCCTGCAAGCTCTCACCCCTTTGGTTTCCCCCGTCTCTCAGCGAGACTCCGGAAAGTTCTCCTCACTTGGAGCGGTGGCATCGGGACCTCTGTCTGTGTGTGTGTATGTGTTTGTGTAGCTAGGCTGTGTGTTTACGGAGTTCTGACAAATTCCTCCCTCCCTCCTTGTCCCCTCTCGCGTCGCAGACTTGACATGCAAGCATTATATTTAATCCCTGGTTCCCGAGGCAGTGCGGTGGGGAGGATATGTAGCTGGAGCTGAAGCTACGGGCCCTCTCACATAGCCCTTGTGGCGGGGCAGCCATGGGATTTGTGCTAACAGTGTTTTCTTATGTTGGGTCACGGCCTGGATTGCTGGTGTTGTGGGACAAGTGATCATTTTATAGGCCTATATACATTAATGCTGAAATAGCATGCTATAATCATCATAATGCTACGTCAAGCATATAGCGTAAAAAACATGGTACCTTGTGTGTAGGCTACTGCAGTTATCAACTACTCCTCTCTGGTAATATGACCATTTGAAAATGAAAGCAAACGACAGCAACCCCAAATCTGTTAAATGTGTTTCAAATTCATTGCTTTCTTGAATAGAACGCCTACATAAAGCAATCATACAACTGCCTTTTGTTACCAACTGCACCCCTCAGTTAAACCACACCCATTAAAACAAACTCAGGAAGTTTGTTGCAAATATAAGGTCACCATGTTACTGTAAAGAAGAAACCCAGAGAGTGAAAAGCAGCACTCTCTAAGTGAAACAGTGTGAAAGAGATGGGCGATAGAGACACAATGAGAAAAGAGGCTCTTTTTGCGGTTTCCTTTCCCATCTGGTTTTCTCAGAAAAGTGAATCAGCTAAGGGAGACCACAAACAAACCCAGAGGCTTTTCATCCCAGCCTCAGGGTCTGTCCCAGGCCAGAAAGAGTGGTGGGGGTGGGGTGGGGGGGGTACACTGTCATACGCCACAACGTCTGGCTTATATTCTCCCCAGGGGAGCTCCATTGTCAACACATCACTGGATAACCACTGCAGACTGTTTTCTCGGTTCTGTTCTAAGGTTCACACATGTTGCCTAACGTGTTGCTGCTTGGGCTCTGAATGTCCACATGCACTCTTTAGGGTGGCTGTAGTATGGATACGCACTGGTCCACAGTTGATGTGTGTGTGTGTATGTGTGTGTGTGTGCGCGCGCGCGTGACCTGCACATTTGTATTCCTATGTAGTTTTAAACCCAGTTGCATGACAGTGTATGTCCTTTTGGTGTATTTTAATGTGACTATATCCTATTCATTTGTAATGAAACTATGCACTCCTTGATTGTCTTTGTCAATAGTATTACTTAAGATAAATGTGTTTTCACACGAACATTAAAAAGGGAGCGTTAGACAGAGGTGTAAGTACAACCTGTTAGGTCATGACAGTGCAGCCACAGCCTAATATAGTTGTCTGAAGAGCTTTTGAGTTATGCTCAAAGGAACGCAATCTCCGGAGCTAATGCGGTGACCTCCTGGCCACAAGCCAAGCAAGGCACGTTCACTCATCATGTAGGGCTAGTGCATTAGTGGTCACTCACTTAACATGACTAATAGGACACTACCAATGACCTGACGTCTCTTCTGGTGGGCTACATAAAGAGCTGGTGTATTGCCAAGAAAATCTATGTATGCGCTAACTTCACCAAAAAGAGGCCTCGGTGATGCCAACAAAATGAAAACTAGCCGATGTCCTTGCAGTGCCATAGAACCACAGGGACTTAGGTCTTAGGTGAAGTCTTAGGTAGTATTTTGGGAATGGCTGAAGTGCAGCACAGAAGCAGGGTTTGACTGTACTTGTGGCTTGAGCATAGCTAACGGGCACCGAGCCCTCAAACAGGAAATGACAGAACCCGGCTCAGAGCTAAAAATAATGCCTGTTGTTAAGGGAGAATAGAGGCAGGGAGTTCAGCAAATATGATTTCATATTAACCACAGGCTAAAACCACAGCCTTATATACAGAGAGCAAGCCAGGTGCCTGCCAGAGGTGGAAGTGAAAGGGAAAGCAGAAGGCATGTGTGGAAGGCAGTCATCACATGGAGGAACTTAGTCTATAAGCAGCGGTAGAGGAATGATGGTGGGGGGAGGGGCAGGCAGGTGAAATCCCTATAAACCCACCACACAGACTGCGCCTGTTTGTCTTCTCCCACTGGTCTAGAACGCCTCAGCTGGTGACCTCACCAAAAAAAGAGGGATGGGGGATGGGGGTTACTCTGAGATGCTTGGCGCTGAACTCCTAAACTCCTCCGTCGCTCAACCCCTCCTTCGCCAGGCAGGCGTAGCCAAGCCTGGCATTCAACACTGCCGAGCTAAGAATGGAGCAGCCTCCAGCTCACGCGATGCGGTGTGCTGAAAGTTCCTGCAATAAAATAAAAATGATTGAGAAGACACCCATTACAGCATGTGTGAGGGAAGGACACAGTGTGTCAAACTCAGAGAGAGAGAACGAGAGAGTGAGAATGAGAGAATGAGAGAGAGAGAATGAGAGAACGAGAGAGAGATAGAGAGAGAATGTGAGAGAGAATGTGAGAGAGAGAATTTGAGAGAATGAGAGAACGGGAGGGAGAGAGAGAGAGAGAGAGGATGATAGCCTCTACAAGTAAATTCAGGGATACATCACCACCCTAATGACCATTGGCTACCATGCCAGCACTATACATTTGGCTTCTTTTACACTCTTCCCTCATTCTCTCTGCATTTTTTTGAAATCCTGTTTTCATTTAGTATATGGCAGTGCTCCCTTGAACGTTGTGTTTTCCAAACCAAAAGCTATTTCCTGATTCACTCTTTGGCTCGTATAATTATTCTACTGGACTGTGTGTTTCTCACTGTTTTTTCCCTTGGCCTGCCTGTTCTGTGCTCAGAGTGACATCATAAAATCCTACATATTCAACTCTCACGCACACAGAGACACACACAAACAAACACATACACAAATTGAAGATTTTCGCTGTTAGATGAAAACATATTAACCATGACATTTGTTATTATTGTTATTGGAATGTGGGTTTTATGGCCTCTAAAAATGAACTCAGGTACACTTTTTAGATAATTAGAAAATGTAATACAGAAAATGTAATTTCATGAATAGGCCTGTTCCTTTTAAGTTCCTTAAGCATATTATTTTGGGGTTAGTGAACAAAATCCTGCACTGTCCCTGGACATCTGCATCTGACAAGCGGTGGGGGCAGGGTCGGTTGTTATAGGTATTTTCTGTGCTCCGGCGAGTCACATGGCTAATATGTTAAGGGTCCATTTTGCAGGCGGTGGCATTCGGTCTATAAATGGTCACATTGTTCCCCATTCACACACACACAGAGCAGGGTGTACTTTTTGCCCTGACCACTCACACATAATATGTGCCCTCAAATCTGAAAAAGTGCACAGTCTCACAGGACAGGTATTTATAAGTAGAGTTTGTCATCTCAATTGTGTGTTATGGGGTTTGTCTTTTAAATGTTCCATATGAGAACCGTATTTATAGTGTAATGTTTAGTAGTGTACTTTATTCAAGTTGAAGTTCAAGTTTATTGTCATTCAATCATGTTGGAACATGAGGGAATGAAAATTGTTACCCAGGTACAGCAGCGTAACAGTATAATATACTGATAAATAATAAATAACCTTAAACTATATAAAATAACCTGAAACTATATAAGACACATCTAACAGTTTAATAAAGATCAGTTTTAAAAGCAGCATTGGTAAGTGCCTCATAGTCACCAGCAGGCCGAAAAGTTTACTTTCCCTAAACTTTACCCTATAATCTTACTAAACATTACACTACACTGACCCTAAACTTTACGCTACTGACACTAAACTTTATGCTATACTGACCCTAAACTTTGCACTACTGACACTAAACGTTACGCTATACTGACACTAAAGTTTATAATACTAACCCTAAACTTTACAGTACTGACACTAAACTTTACGCTATACTGACACTAAAGTTTATAATACTAACACTAAACTTTACACTACTGACACTAAACTTTACGCTATACTCACACTAAACATTATAATACTGACCCTAAACTTTACACTACTGATACTAAACTTTACGCTATACTCACACTAAACTTTATAATACTGACCCTAAACTTTACACTACTGACACTAAACTTTACGCTATACTGACACTAAACTTTATAATACTAACCCTAAACTTTACACTACTGACACAAAACTTTATGCTATACTCACACTAAACTTTATAATACTGACCATAAACTTTACACTACTGATACTGAACGCTATACCAATACTAAACCTGCCAGTAAATGTTACAGTACTGACAATAAGGTTGTGCAGCTTCTTCCCAGAGGCTGTCAGGCTTATTAACTCCTTGTCTTAGAAAGCAACAACCTGTTTTACTTTGTAAAAGTTAATATCTGTATAGAATAGTGTAGTGTCAGTTGTGTAACATTTTGTCAGCACAATCCCTCAAAGCTGTTTGGGTGTGACTACTAAAGGATATTCTCAAACGTAGGCAAGATGTGATTATTATTAAAAAGCTCAGGCCAACAGAGCAGAGAAATGCTAGCTATCACGTGTACATATCTGAAATGAAGGGAGGTTGGTGAATAAAACAATGTCCTAGCAGTAATCATAGGCTCACTGCAGTCATGGATAGTGTTTAATATCAAGCATAGCGATAGTTCAGGCAGGCCATGAAGTCAGGCCTGGCCACGCTTAATCTCAATTGTCAGGTAATCACAATCCGCTCACTCAGTTGATCTCAGTGACCAGACTGTTCATCTGCTCACTGCATAGCATAGGATTAGCCAATCTATTCAGGGCACTTATTTAAGTGTCCTTAGCCGACACCCATTCCTAGTGCTTCTTCTGCAAGCAAGGTGTTTTGAATCCTACCACCTCCCCATATCGTCCTTTAATGCTTTGTTTGATTCCTCTATGGCTATGTTCTATACCCTGTGGTGGGGTCTTTCTGCTGCTCTCCCTGCCTTGGGAATTAATGTACGCGTGTGGAAAGGGGTTTCCTTGTATGCTCATGGAAGGGCAGGGAGCAAAATATAAATAACTTGATGCAAATAAAATACTTATTTTGACTAATAGTGGTCCTGACTGAAGTATATTTCTGGCAGTCAATTGATCTGTGTCTTCACGGATATCATTTATTATTTATTTATTTTATATTACAATAAATGCCACTTTGACCACCTGCAGATTTGTTAATGTATTTAAGGGGTCTCTCTGCTGGGGAATGCCTACGAAGACCACATGTGGTTCGGGGAGCACATAAAGGCTGTTAGGGGAAAGAGGACACCATCATGGGAGCTTGGACAGGAGGAGGCATCCAGACAACAGCTCTGGAAATCCAGTGGACCCTTCCTGCCAACAGCTGAACTTCAGCATCCTGATAGGCAGGCTGCCACACGCCATCGCTACTGTTCAGAGAAAACACAATGGGAAGGTGGCATTCCTGCTGAGGTGTCCGCAGCTCACACGAATGAGACCTCCTATGCAACAGAGGGCGCTCCATTTTTACATAAATGACAGCAGCGAACATTGAGTTCTGCCACAACAAGAGGGAATAGAATAATCTGTGAGGAAATGCTGCTGAGTCCTTAGAAGTCAGGATGAATCTTGGAAATAATAAACATATGCCAGTCCACCAAGATAAATATCCACACTGATTAAGCAGGAGGTTCATACATTGCTGAGAGATAAAACACATCCAGTCTCTTAAACTTTCCTCTTACTCTCTCTCTCCCTCTCTCGCTAAGGTCTCTTTCTCTTCTCTCTTTCTGCTTCTCTTTCAACCTCTCACTCTGTCTCTGTCCTCTCTCACATTTGGATGAGGGTGGGATGGGGGTTGGGGGGTCAGGGCTAGGGAGTTGGGTTACATTCCTTCCATCTGGGCTGTGTGTCTGCCAGCCAGGTCACTCCCAGCTCAGTCCCTGGAAATTTGGAGGGAAGAATTTCCTCTATGTGTCCGGGCTTGGACGCGAGCACGACCACACCAACGCCTGTGTTCTGTGTGTGTGGATACGTGTCGTCTGACCGCCATGTATTTCATTACCAGTTTATTGTGGGCTTTTCGTGTGTGTGTGTGTGTGTGTGTGTGTGTGCGTGTGTGTGTGCGTGTTTGTGCGTGTGCGTGTGTGTGTGTGTGTGTGTTTGTGCACGCGCGTGTGTATGTGTTTGTGCACGTGCATGCGTGTGTGTGTGCGTGTGTGTGCGCGTGTGTTTGTGTTCGTGCATGCATGCGTGTGTTTGCGTGTGTGCATGCATGCATGTGTGTTTGCGTGCGTGTGTGTGTGTGTGCGTGCGTGCGTGTGTTTGTGTGCGTGCGTGCGTGCGTGCGTGTGTTTGTGTGCGTGCGTGTGTGTGTGTGTGTCGTTCCATGCCTGCTTGTGCTATATGCATGCTGTGTATGCTTAAGAGTGTCTGTGTGACAATAGGAGAGAGGGACCAGGGAGAATAAAGCGATGGAGAGAGAGATGGGTTAAAAACAAGCCAATGTGTCTTCTCTCCCATGTGTCCACACAGATGTCACCAAGACAGATCACTGAACATTCATAGTACTTGGAGATCAAAGGGAAGATCACAGCTCGCTCTCATCTTGTAGCAGTGATCTATATACAGTACACGCTACAGTGATTTCTGCAACACAGTCTTTAATCCAGGCCTCTCTGGTGTTTAGACATCAGGGTTTGGGAGTAATGGATTACATGTAGGAGACAGGATTATGTTACCAGCAAAAATAGTTTTATCAGATTAAAGGGATTTTTGAAAAATGAGATGATAACTTCTAGGATTAGTTTCAAATGTAGAAGGGTTGTAGAAAGAACGTGCCCAATCAGTTGTTTTCGTCATTACATGTCATGTCATTAACTGAATAAAAGTACTTTCATCTGTCCGCCTGAGCAACATTCATAATAAAATACAAACATAAGGTGCACCAAATCAGAGCATTTTTTGGATGGTGTTTCAAAGAACAAATAATCCAAAAGTAATAGAAAGTAATTTGATTATGATACAGAGTTTAGGTAATCCAAATGTTTTGTTACTAATTATAATGTTAGTCAGGTTATTAGTCATTTTAATGGATTACATTTTACCTACCCAACCCGCACTATCTGTTTCCCTTAAAGCCCTACAGCAAAATGGGCGTTAAATAAAGAAAGAATCAGAATACATGATTGATACCAGTGATGGGACTTGTCATAGGCTACATGCTAGTGCAGTTTTGCTACACAAGTAAGATACAGTTTAAGTGCCTTAGTATCTTAACTAAGGCACTTAAACTTCATAACAGAGCTGAAGTCTATCATTTGCGTTTATAGCACCATCAGATACTGAAAATGTAGAAATAAGGGAAGAAGACAACACAGAGCTTTGTCTATGATCATAAAAGTTAAGTTACCGACTATCTCACTAATGCTGTGTTCCAGACACTCAGAAATAGAGATTTTCTGATATAGTACTAGGAAAAAGTACAACCCACTACCCCAAATCCATCTACCCTGAATGTATAGAGAAGCATTGTTGCCTGATGTCACACAACAATGGAGGAACCTATAGAGGCACAGATAGTAAACAATCAAACAATCAACCATGAACTAAATGGCAAAACCTGTATTTATAAAAAATGATATCTACTGTACTATATTATAGTAAAAACGCTATTCTGCATGTACTGTACATTTATATTGACAATGTCATTAAGTAGCTAGGGTCAGTCATATGTTTTGTCAGTCATGTTTACTGTTCCAGGTGTCATGCACCTGGATCGCTTGAAAGTCGTTAGGAAATTTAAATTGGAAAATGTTCGACTTCCAAGTTGTCTGGATTGCAGCAAAAAGCCTCTAATTGAGCCCACAAATGCCGATGCTCCAGCTATTCAACTAGTCTAATGGCTAGTTGTATTGCTTCTTTAAACCATTTTCAGATGTGATAACATAATCGGAAGAAGGTTTTCTAATGATCAATTTGCCTATTTAAAATGATAAACTTGGATTAGCTCAATTATGTGCCAGTTGATCATAGGAGTAATGGTAGCTGGAAATGGCCCTCTATCATTTCCAGATGCAATACTCATGTACATTGTATTTCTGTTCAATTTGATGTATGTACAGTATAATGGACAAAACATTTGCTATTTTTAAAAAATGTTTAGTATTTCTAAGTGACCCTAAACATTTTAATGGTAGTGTGCATGTGTATATAGCCATATATATATACATATATATGGCTGTATATGTCTTTATACTTACATTACAATGCAAGCTAGTGAAACTGTCACCTGTCACATGTTGATTAGACAGTTAGACGGTGTTACTGTGGTGCCTCATGTGATTGGAGAAACATATAGCCAAGGCTGGGATATGGCTGGAATAATGTTAAGTGGCGTGGTCTGCACCACTTTGTTTATGTGCCCATTTACAGACCCAGGGATGTGTAGAAACCATATTTTATTGCGTGCGCACACAAAACGGAAGAGATATTTGCTGAATTAGACTAAATGTGCATTCGCTTACAATCTCTGCCCTCATCGCTAACCCATTGCTGATTTATTCAGCAATTTTATTTTGTATACATTTGACAAATACCAGATATACTAGGTATACATAAGCAAACATTTGGTTTTAACAGGCCTCTAGTGGTCAATGACCACTGCAAATCTTAGATGGCAATGCATTAAACCTCAGAGAGACAAGCAGACAAATAGAGGAAGACAGATAAATAACATATAGATAGAGACAGAAAATATTGACTGCAATACATGTGGGGTGGGGGCTCATATATGACTTGGACAAGAAACAAGTGATTAAGCACTGAGGACAAAGCAGAACACACACCCAAATGCAGGCAATATTGATGTGCATTCAGGACATATTGTACAATGTGTCACAAGGAGGCAAATTAGACCATGGTACATAAAGTGTGAGGACAGCATAGGATCAAGTACATTCAATCTCAATGCAATTAGTTGACTCAATGAAAGAATTGCATGCAAAAATATATCCTGCTTGCCTATTCACAAATGGGTTATACAATCACTGCATTCTGTGTAGGTTATTGCATTTTCTCGGGAACAATCTTTTGGAGATAAAATGTTTCACTGGCCCAAGATTGCCCGAGTGTTTGAACTTTTGATTTACTGGTTCTTGGGAGTAACACTTATCACCCGGGTCAAATGTCCTTTGACTCAAATGTTTCACAAGATGGAGTTAAATGGAGGGGGACTACTTAGAATTCAGTACTACACCACACACACACACACACACACACACACACACACACACAAATCCAGACTTGCTAGCTGTCATATCGGTGTGTGAGCAGTGAGCCCAACACACAGATAAGATAACATTGTTGTCAAATATAGCCGGTAATGAATTACTGTCTTCTTGACACAATGCAAATGACACAGATATAGCCATAGCAGCTTATTAAGATATCTCAATAAGCCTCCCATGTGGCCTAGCCATGACTCAGTCATTGCTGAGTGGGACACTTCTGGGCCTATTCCAAGTATTCTGCTACATAAAGAGAGGGCCTCTCTTGGGAACAACAGCCAAGTGAGCTGACTTAATCCAGCTGAGCAGTTTCTCCTCAGGCAGGTTAGCATGGCCATAACATAACAAAAAGGAGTTGACCTGGAAGGAGAAGATGGAATTTGATGGAAAATTGAAGTTTCAATGTGAAACCTTTGTGAAGAGAGGACTTACGAGCACTCAGTATACAGTGTGCGTGTGTGTGCGTGCGCACGCATGTGTGAGTGTGTACGTGTGTGTGTGGGGGGGTGATGTGGCGTACATAATGTTCTCAAGATCTATACATTATAGTATTATGGGGTCCCCTGGTGGCCACACATACAAGTGCACATTCACTGCATAAAGCTGAATCACAATACAAATGCAGATTAGAAGTAAATAAAAAACTCAGTGTAATGTTCTTCTGGATATAAGCTAATTTATTAGCAGAAAATATGCTGAATCAAAGCATGAAGTAGTAACTGTTAAAGTTATAGAACATCTCCCCAGATACATCTTATATTTCTCATTACAGACTGACAATCACATCAATCAACTGACAGAATATATGCATTGGAACCTCTGGACAGGCATGTACTATTTAATGTGTCCCACTTTAAACTATATACCTAGCAGACCCACTGCAAGTTATTAGCACTTTCTTCCACTATGATGGTCAAATCAAGACATACAGACATAGGCACAGGTATCGGGAATGGGTGGGAAATAGGCGTGGCATGTGCTGAGCCGATGAGAAAAAGCCCATGTGCTTGCCTGGGGCATAAATGTGATGATATCAGAGAGAAGACGTCCAGACATGGCCCAGGTAAAGGTGGATGCTGTGAAGATCCCCCAGGAATGCTCAGAGTTGTACTCTGATACAACCACTGTTAGCTCCAGTGCAGGTGAGTCGCTGTCAAGTGTATTTCATGAAGCTGGTTTGAATGATTATTTGTGTTTTAGGGTTATTAAAGTATTGTATAAGTTAATAGTAGAATATGTAAAACATTAGTTGCCAAGTAAACCACGTATATTTTAAGATTATCCAATGATCTGTAAAAAAAATTACCAAAAAATAAGAAATAAGTAAATAATACAGGGCTTGCAATGTTTTGTGTGAAATGTACAGTATCAATTGTTAGGATTAACTAAGACATTATGAGAATATAGTCTACATTCATTTCTCAGCCAATGTAAAATGTATAGTATTAGTATAGTAGAATACTAGAATTGTTATA
>JAODUH010000007.1:354218-376380 GCA_027564835.1 Typhlichthys subterraneus
GCATGCCTGTGTCAGCAGGAGTAGACACGCCCCCTAGCCACCACTAACCCCTCAGCAGTGCAGGATCCTCACATTTACATCTTTAAATGTAATACGGGTGGTGGCGTAATCTTTGTTGTTTGCCAATGCTGTTTGTCTGTTGTAGACACAAAATCCCCTCTCGGCCCTAACCTGTTTCAAAAGGTTATATTTCATCAGCAAGTCATTTCTTTGAGAAATGTAATAACTGAAGTAGAGGTGAATGAGCCTCTCTCACAGCCAGAAGGTTCTTGATTGAAGCCATTACATCATCATACCTTCTACCACGTTGCATAACTTCTACCTGCTCCATATTTGTACTTAATGTAAGTCACTTTGGATAAACGTGTCAGCTAATGGCCTAATTGTAATTATACTGGGCAACATCCAGGTCTAGTGGTGTGAAATGGTCGGTGTATGTACAGCAAAATCCTATGTTTCGCCATGTTCTCTATGGAGCTGTAATTTATAGCACAGCAGAGGCGACTGCTTGCTGTGTTGTTTTTGTTCATCTGAAGAAAAGCGAGAGTAAGGGCTGAGGGTTTGCGATAAGAATAGATGTTTTATCGCGGGCCTCCGCCTCAGCCCATAATGTTGAATGTGTTATCTGAGTGTGTGGCATGCCACGCTAAGCTATGTGCATGTGATGCATGGCTGAACAACATTCCATCTCCTGAGTGCATCGTGGAGCAGCGATAGCTAGGCACAGTGTTCCCACCTCCAACAAAGAAGTGGGGAGAGAGAGAGAGAGGGAGAGAGAGATAAATCAAGAGAATTGCCAGGAAGCACTTACTACAATTAAGTACCACTGCGTTGTACTGCAGATAAGATCACGCTGTCTTTCTGGCTTGTACCATCGCTAAAGCAATAGAGGACGTGGTTGGCACCCTTTACTGGTACTACACAAGCAAACATTTGACGAGAAATAAATCACTGACTTCCTTTATTATTTTTTTACCAGGATTTTACTGAACTAAACATAGCCAGGTGAACTGTCTGGGTGTGGCTTGGCTAACACAAGATAATTTGTTTAAAGTACAAGAGGAGTCTCAGTTCATTGTGGTCTTCACACCCAGAGAATAAGCTAGGATAGCTCATATGTCCCTGGCCCTGGGGTCCTCTGTGAAACAGAGATACAAACACTTAGGTACACATGAAAAAGGCATTATGCCCATTCCGGAACATTCAAGCATGCACAGCAATATAGACATATAGATGTTAACCACACAATAATATTATCATTGAATGAAGATAATTATTAAGTTAATAAATGACACATTGACATTTAAGTTGCATTATAAGCAAACAAATACTATTTGTCTCTGCTGGGAGGAGACTGTAACTGTGTGTTCACACGGCCGATAAAAGAGGGAGGCATCCTTGTGGATTGTTGCTTATGACGATAGCCTGACTAGGTTACTTAATCGCCAACTCTCATTGACAATGAATGGCAGCCGGTCGCTTTGTATCACTTATGTTGTGTGTTGTGTGAACGCAGGGCAAAAGTGCTGGTGCGCTCTTTTTTTACAGTGTCTTCCTGTGCAGCCTGTAAGCAGGGACACTGTGTGGTCCCAGTAGGTGGACAAGATGTGGGAGAGTGGAGTGTGGGACTAACCGAGTGGACAAAGTGAAGGCGAGGCACTGTGGATTTAAAGCAGGAGGTGATGCCTTTATCTGGTCCAGCCTGGGGGTTGTAGTCACATGGAGCAGGACCCTCTTTCTGCCATTGGGTGGTTAAACAAGCATGTTTCAGGCCTAGTTGCTCAACATGGCTCATACTCTAATGTGTTTACTTGCTGTACAGGAATACGCATGTGACCCCATTCAGATCTGTGAGTGGTCGTTTTAAGCAGGTCATATGCTGGCCATATGACCTTAACCCAGACATGCTCATTTGTTAAGGTTGGGTGTAAGGTGTGGGTCTTGGCTCTAAGTGATCTGGTTTTGCTACAAACATCAAAGGCAGCCTTTATATCTCTCTTTCTTTATCTGTTCTCTCTCCTGAGTTGCCTTTCACTTCTCCTCTACTGCCACCCACTAACACACATACTGGGCACCACCAGTGGCCCAGCGTGCAGCAGAAATAGCTCGCCATCCTCCCCCCTCCTCGCACGTGAAAATGCTTAGCGTCCCCCTGAGCGCCGGCAGCCTTTTCCATTCGGTAAAGACGAGGACGAGACAAAGGGAAGGACGAGGTTCCACGTCACTTGCCGCCATCCTACTCGGTATTGACGCTTCGTTGGTGTCGCTCAATAGTCAACATTTCCAACCAGATCGGACCTCTTCACTTGTAAATATCCACCAACTAACATGTTTGAGCAACATGAAGCCCAATACATGCAGCATATGCACAAGTCATTGTAGAAAAAAGCACATGCTGTAAATCTAGAACACGTAATGCACATAATGGCCCCAGGATGGAGAACATATACAGCTTTTGTAGGTTTCTCTCTGGATGTGTAGAAATCAACATCCCACTGTGAACTCTGAACGCAATGCAAAGGTGCACCTTGCATTGCAAACCATTGGGACCAGCTGACCTGCATGATGTCTCCTGCCCTCACATCCATCGCTACGGGATTTGCCTAGCTGTTTAACCTTTGACAGTACACTTGTCTTGCAGTCACTGTGACACCACTCAAACCCAATGCTGTTCCCAACTCTGTAGTAACAACACCCTTGGGATGTCTTAGTGTCCTTCCTTCTCTGTCATCGCCTGACAGCTGCGAGCGGGGCTCAAATACCCATCAGGCTGGAACGCAAGCCAAGAGTAACCTTGTGTAAACAGTAGCTAATCACAGGACATTTCACTCTTACCTAATTCATATAGAAGTAGATTGTGTTGCGGTTCAAACTAAAATAGAACTCATTGGGCTGTGTCCAATTGCCCTGGTTGGTTGAAGCGTTACGAAAACTATGTAGCATGCCTCTCCTACAGCTGTCTTGAACTTCACTCTACCTCCACACTGCTTCTAGGATTGTGTCATCGTGGAGTCAGCTACCCTGGAGAAAGATTTAGATTTTTTTTTTTTTGTATACATTGTTTTTCTTCAATGTCATAGAGCGTTCCCTTAGATGCTCCACCCCACACACTGGACACACATTGCCAAGGCTGGGAGAGTGTTGAGGTCTGCACCACTTTGTTTGCGGTCCCATTTACAGAGCCATGACTGTGTAGAAACACCAGATTATTTGTTCAGCACACATAACAGGCAGCTAGCGCACTGTGAGCATATACTTGCTGATTTTTACCGAACCTTTAAAATAATCTTTCAAACAAAGCATCTTATATTGATTGCAATTACAAATAGAAGGTAGGATCAGGTAGGAGTGTCAAGGAGTCTTATAGGTAGGTCTGGCATGTGCAGGGGTCCAACCTTATGGCTGGGAGTTAGCTACCCCAAACACTTGTCTATCATGCCCCCTGCAAGCGCACTGATCTCTACCCCTCTCCAGCCACACATTTAATTTAGTTTTGGGGAAACAATAATGCAATACATGTGTGTACCTTTAAACTTGAAGCCCATATGCACTTGAAGAACATGTATAAAAAAAATACAATAATAATAATAATAATAATAATAAATAAAAGGCACTATTGTATTTGAAGGTTGCTGCAGAAAAGTCAAATGTTGTCCAGTAAATGATTGTAAGGTAATATACAATATGAATACTACTACACAGCCCTGTCTGTAAAAAGCAAAACAAACAAAGTGGTGCAGACCGCACACTACAACAATATCCCAGCCTTCGCAATCCGTTTCTAGTGTGTAGGGCGGAGCCTCTGATTGAGCATCCTAAAGGAAGATGTGTTTTTGTTTTTATCGAGTTCAAATATCAACAAGCTTCAGAATGACTGACTAACTTTCAGTAAAAACATGTCCCACAATCCTACATGATTGTGTATCCAGGACCTACGCAATGGACATGTTTACTTAGTTGGAACAATAGGAATATTGCAAGCATAACCTTCAGAGACAAGATACTCACAGGAAGAAAAGCGATACGCTGCACAACAGACCGAAACATCACATGCCTGCAAGAAGAGAAGAAGTGTGTTAGGCAGAGCGGAGAGTGGAGAACAATGGAGAACAATGACAAAAGGTCATGCATGATTAGAGCTACGAATAAGACTGAGTCAGTTGTTGTGAGAAGATGAGAGAGCAGAGGAATGAACTTATATCAAGTGGAACGAGATGTCTCTTCTGCCTTGACTCAAGACTGCCTGAGTGCTTACTTGCATGGGCTCTTTTCCACTGGTTTCACTGTCACATTGTAGTCACACGGGGACGTGTGTAGATCCTGGATAAATATTCATGAGAAGGGTTTTTATGTGTGGCAAGCTATGGTTCCAATAGCATAAATGTATTCAGTGGGTAATTCTTTATACTGTATATAAATTATATACTGTATATTTAATTTGCTGTTAAATATATTTGATTGTATTATTTCTGAAATACAATTTTACAATGTTACAGTATGTCATGATTTGTACATACTGTATGAGATCCTACTTTTTAGATTTTATATGACTATTATAACACTAGTTTATTATTATTAGTATTATTATTAGTAGTATTAGAAGTATTATTATTAGTATTATCAGTATTAGTAGTATTATTAGTATTATTATTATTATTATTATTAGTATTAGTAGTATTAGTAGTATTATTATTAGTAGTATTATACAGTCCACCCCCACCTTGTCCCTGGCACAGAGGATTCCAGACCGGGGGCAGTTCTTGAAAGAGTAGGACGCTTGGCGCATGAGCACTTCCTGAGTGGAGTCCCTGTAGTTGTAGATCCCTGGTAACAGCAGGTCCCCCTTACGTAAACACAGCATCTGGGCTTTCCTACCCACACTCTTGAAGCCATAGGTCTTCCGTACAGGGTTCAGGCTAGCCTCCTCAACGAAGTCCCGGATGTAATAGTGACCTGGAATGGGTGTGTCCTGAGCAAGGTGACAAGAGGTGGCAGAGGAAGTGGCTGGTCAAATTGGATTATTATTGCATATTTACTGTAAAATATAAGAGAGGGAAGGAATGGAGAATGATTGGTGGGGGTGACAGATTTGATCGAATCCTTGCTATTACTTAAAAGAGTACAAAGACGCTAGCCTCCTGGTCTCGCGAGCTTCAGTTTAATTTCGCAGTGAGAATCAGTATGGAAAGCGTTGGATTAATTTTGAATGTGTCCGAGTAGCAACTGAACTTTCCAATCAGCGTCGTATTTATAGCTATACAGGCGTGGTTTTCCAATCAGCATCGTGTTTATAGCTATACTGGCATTGTTTAGGTGTGCCGGCCATGGTGCCGACAGTGAAAACGACCAGATGGTTCATCCAATTAACTTCCACGTATTTTTTTGAAAGTACAGCCATTCACAGTTTCAATGTACGGCTCCCCAGATGGACTTGTGACAACAATTCCTCTGGCATGTCAAGTTACAAAGAAGCTTGTATACCAAAGAGCTTCCCATATAATTTCAATTTACCATTTTGAGCATTCTATTTCAGATAGTGTTGTGCTTTTTAGCATACCCTAACTTGATTGGTTATCTTCCTTGGAGTTGGACGATAGATCAGATTCAATTGCTTACAATACAAATATGATATCACACTCCAACCCTGACTGGCTTGTGTTGAATCTTTCTTCGAAGAATTTTAGACCAAATTTGTCAAATTCCATTTTTTTTTAAATAAGTCAAGCCTTTTCGGGTGGTTTCAGACAACACAACAGATAAGTTTCAAAATTACTATTAACAAACACCTACTTTAAGTGTTGCCAACCACCAGCTTCCTCGACCACAAATGCCTGCTTTCTTATTGTCCTGAAAACAGAAATTTACAATACATCACTTTTTCATGTCATTGTTGGTGCCAAACAACAACAACTCTAAATTACAAGGGTTTTAATGGCGTCTAATCTTTGCAGATCCTTACCATCTCCATTATTACCACGCCTGCGCATGTCATGGGCTGTAGAGAGTGGTTAGTTTTTCCTTCCAGACATAACCTACACAGCCTACTGTGTGGTTCACTGTGTGTCGTCACCTGACCACCACCAAACTGTGACTGTTACTATAGTAGCGACTCCACTGTCTATCAATTTTTCAACAAGCTGGCCCAGTGGACAGCTACAGTAAATTTAGACTTAAAGGCTCCAGTGTAAGATTCTGGTGTTGGAGGCCATCAGGCTAACTCAGTAATTTACTGCATACATGATTAGTGTCTCTGTATGACACACCAGCATCTCGGAACAAAACAAATGCTTTTTAGGGATTGGCCACAGATGCACGAACATGCAAAGCAGCCAGCCCGGCTATGAAAACAACGAACAAGAGTTCACGTGATTACAACACAGTGTGATGTCATTCTCTGCTCAGGACAGTTGCAAAAAAGTTATTTATTGATATATTAATGTTTGAAATATTGTGTAGCCTATATCACTTTTAAGTATCAAAGAAGTTGGAAAACAGCCAAGACATGCTCCATAACTTGTGTATGACATATTAGATTAACTGGAAGACAAAATATGATCATAACAATTAGATGATAGAGCCCTTGCCTTGATCAACACTTTTACACTAACAAGGGCCTGGATTCAAGTACACACCTTAACAAACTATGTTACTTACTGGTTCTTTCAGAAGGCTGTATGGAGAAATGTTCAGACAAACCAAGAAACACCATCAGCCCAGGCCCATCATTTAAAACCTACTACAATCTCTCTGGGAATTAAAGAAACATACACCTCTGTTGCTGTGCAACATGGAACATATGATTCATACCCAAGTTGACCTATTCTTGTCAGGAAATTCTCATGTGACAATGCAGCCACAGATTTAAAAAAGCTGCAACGATGTACAGTTGTTTTCACAGTATGCTACTCCAAACCATAATTTATAACACATAAGGCAGTTATGTCTAGGAAGTAAGGTACTTTGAAATTTAATATAGAATTGAATGCATAGCAATGCAGTATTTTAAAATAGCTTTGACAATAAAATGTCATAACGCCCAACGCTAAGGCATTGATTTGTTAAATCCATATTAAAATGTAATCAGTTATATAGCAAATTAGTCAAAGACACAGTACTTGCAGGTTGCTACAGCCCTAGGAACCTAACCAGGCACAGAAAAGGGCAAACACATAGCTAGTACAAAAACAGGAGGCAAGACAGAGGTCCACAATAGAGCTTTATTTCATCAAAATAACAAACAGTATCTCAGCAAGCTACTGTAACAAACTCATCGGAAGAAAAAAAAAAAAAAAAATGATATCCCAGGTACACCTATTTACATCATTGTGTGATGTACCCTTTGAACCCAAACTTTTAGCTTGGGTATAGATATATATTCACCAACAGTAGCTCATGTGGATTTTCTAGTTTTGGGGCAGGATAGATTGCAAATATAATATCCACCACTAGAATATGCACTTCCAGATGAAGGTGTTGAGCCTACTCAGTGCTATATAAATGACAATACAGGTTTGAGTATCATATCAACATTAAGAGGCATTGGCTGATGCTCCTCTCGGTGCTTTGGGGCAGATTCACAAGAGACACTAATGGTAACATTTAATGTGCACCAAGAAAACAAACAAACTAGAGCTATCAAAAAGGAGCATCCTGCTCTCTAATACAAAATTGTGAATTATAACAGTATATTAATTCAAGCGCCATTATAACTGAGAAAACAAGACAATTTTCAAATATGGGTAGATTGTAACTTTTATTGGAAAACAAAAATATACAACTTGGAATGGATTATTTGAGGCATGACCAGTGGCCATTTAAAAAAAGAAAGAAAAAGAAACACCAAGTGAGTAAAACATTAAAAAGCATAGTAAGATTAGTCGTTTCTGGTATATAGAACAGCAGATACAAAAAGAGTTTGTACGAGTACCTAGGAGATACACCCGTGTCATTTTTTTGCAGTAGTGCAATGCTGAGAAATTCTGTATATACTTTGTCCATAGTCCATGCAGAGTTGAACCCTCTACATTGTTTCCATGCCAACAGTGTTGCCAAGTGACAACCAGCAGACAGGTTTCCAATGTCACCATGCGTGGAGGGGGCCTGAGCCCACAAGAGAGGAAGGTTCCAAGTTCTCAGGCTGCCTAAGGCCTCCACGGGCATCTTGTTGAAAGACTGCCCCGTCACTCCAAAACACCATGACAGCAAAAGAAAGGGACACGGGGACAAGAGCTATGCAGTTTACATGCAGTTCCTTTGGACAGCAAGGGGCAGGGACGAAGGGGCTATTAAGATTTTACAGATAAATTACACAAAGAAAAAAGGCAAATTATATATAAGAAATCTGTACAAGGCCTTCACTTCGCCGTCATCATTTGTACGAATTCTGAAAAAGGAATAAAGTAAATCAGTTTGAGCAGCGATTGAAAATGCCTACAAAATTATAGGACAAGTAAACAAACCTTCATAGTTGACCTGTCCATCTCCATCAATGTCTGCTTCTCTAATCATCTCATCAACCTCTTCATCAGTCAGTTTCTCTCCCAGATTAGTCATCACATGGCGCAGCTCTGCAGCACTGATGTATCCATTGCCATCCTGAAATCCTGATCAGTTAGGAAACATGCAGCTTGTGCCATTTCAGGTATTTGATAGAGAGAAATTCACCTTGTCAAAGACACGGAATGCTTCTCTGATCTCTTCCTCACTGTCTGTATCTTTCATCTTCCTGGCCATCATGGTCAGAAACTCTGGGAAGTCTATCGTGCCATTACCTGAGGAGGACAAAAAGCACTCATTAAGATACAATATGATTTAACAAATCAATCAAAGTTATATTACAGCCAGTCTCACCATCAGCATCTACTTCATTGATCATGTCCTGCAGTTCTGCCTCTGTGGGGTTCTGACCCAGAGAGCGCATGACTGTTCCAAGCTCTTTGGTTGTGATTGTGCCATCGCCGTCCTTGTCAAAAAGCGAGAATGCCTCCTTGAACTCTGTTTAAGGAAAGCGTAGTAAAGATCAAAAGGTCTGAATAAACCAAGTGCACAAATTAGGTTATAAAGAACAGCAAATACAAGGTAAAATCTGTCAAGCAAGATTCCAAGTTCAATGGAGTCAATCCTGTAGTATTTAAAGTTAAACTATAGCCTGAATTAGCTAATGATCAACTAATTCATATTTTTATTTTACAAGCTACAAGGATCAGTTTTGATTTCCAATTCTAGTGGGAACTAAACTTGACCAAGCAAGGAAGCAAGCAACCATGAGAGCCTATGTTATCATTGCATATGATGAGGGAGGGGCATGCAGTAATCTAGTGACCATCTTGTCACCCATGATGACCTGCCTCACTGTTTCCAGGGTCAACAAACACAACACATGCTCACTTCTTAACAAGTAGGCCGGTGATGAATGACTAACCTCCGCAAATATTAAATAGAAAGCCTTCCGTTATACTACATGCCTGCCACAGCAGCTATTAGCTCCTTTTCAAATGAATCAAGGATACACTAGAGGAAATGAGGCAGTTTTTAACAACCTTCCAAAGATGTCCCCACGACATTAGGCTATTAAGCAGGTGATCCAAAAGGCAGGATGTACAATAACAGCTTTCAGTAACAGTAAGAGCTCTACTGCAGTAAAGTGAGTTACAATTGCCCTTTACACTTAAATGATCTAAACAGTTCTATATGCTTTCATTCAAGTGCATTTTATTGTTAGAGCAGCACACCCAGTGGAAGGTACACTAAGCTGCCTCTGATTACATCATTTATTGCATTCAAGCCATGAAAATGCAAAGAAGTTTCCTGTAAGAAGTCCATGTTACAAATCCAGTAGGAAACAGACTGTAAATTCCCATTTATATGAACTGGTAGTCTTATAAAAACCATAAAAGCCAAAAATATATGCAGGGAAGGCAATGTTTCATGTATCACACGATGTGTCCGAGAGATGCAAGTGTTCCAATGCATAGATGTCTTACCAGCAATCTGTTCCTCTGTCAGCTGGTCAGCCTGAGGGCAGAAGAGAATACAAGTTTTGCAGGTACCTTACATACACATAAACAGTGAATCAATTGCTCAGTGCAGCTTCGAATAGAAGCTAGGCTTTCTAAAACATTCAAATCTAACAGAATGCATAGTTACGAAGTACATTTAAAAACGTGTTAGTATTCAACCAGGTCTAGTTCGCCTTTGAAGGGTTGTGTGTTCTGTACATGGTCTTTAATGAGAACTTGCTGCTAGAGTTACCATGACTCCATACAACGAACGGTTTGCGTTTTGGCGGTAAGCGTTAGCTGGGAGGTAGCTAGATGCCCGCTAAACAGCTAGTGAAGACAGCGATGCTAGCCAGCTAGCTCCGAGTGCCATGACAGACCAGGCAGCCCACCTTCCACCGCAAACGTGTAGTGGAACGCCCTAATGTTGTAGTCACCAACATTACTGTGCGAGTTACAAATCCAGAAGAACATGGTGTTAGTTTCACCAGAGCTATAGTTAATCCAGGACAGCAGGCCAACTTAGTTACCGTACTGTAGCGATTTACGGTAATAAAGACTTCATGGTTACATATCAAGCATTATGGTATCTGGGTACAGTAGCATAACGTTACTTGGGCATATTACGTTACTTCTCAAATGCATACTAGAAATCATTACGGTAAGGTAGAGTTAGTAATGTTCGCCTTGTTATATTCTTAAAACACAATTTAGGTTGCGAACATTTGTCGGCAAGCGGTGTGGCAGCGTCCATCTGTATCCAGTTAACATGTTGGCGTATTGTGTATGTACAGTAAGTATTACGTATTACGCTACAGTAAGGTAGCGTAATACGAGTTATGTACGGTACCGTAGTGGTGCAAAACGAAGCCGAAACTGTATATAGATACAATTACTAAGCTCCCCAAGTATCGAAACATCTGACATAAAACAAGTTAAGATGAAGTCTTGCTTACCATTGCGACGTATATGCAGCAAGTTTACGATAAAGTCCGCAAGGAACCAATATACAGTGGATTAAGCGGCTCACTTGAAACCTCTATGAATGCAATGAAGGAAAGGCAACTGGACGCGCCTTTAACGGCCACTCTTTAACTCCTCCTCTTTTATAGATTCATCCGCTAACTTCCATTTCCTTCACTTAATAAATATAACTATAAACAACTGTCCAGATAATAAAAAATCACGAAAGAATCGATACCCAGCCACCAACTCCTAAATTGTCATAATTATAGGGGTTTGAGTGTAATTTCGAAATTAAAATGGCGGTCGTTGGTGTTCTAGTTGTCTGCGTACGAATACTTTCTGCTACTGTGTGATGAGGCACTGAAAGTAGCGGGGTGAAATAGCTCGCTCTGATTGGTGTGCTTGTACCTGCAATGCGTCACTCCCTTGGTCTGCGCTGCCGCTGCATCTTGTCGGTAGAGATCCCAGTCAGTGCCATAGAGGCACAGCAGACATGCTTGTTGCGTAGTGTATTCTTATGGGCATCATCTTTAGGCGTGCACACCCAAAGCGACACATTTCTTTAACATGTTGTGTGCATAGTTTTTTACGTGCAACGAGGGTGCAATTTACCTAGTTTGGGTTGACATGCCATTACATTTTCGTTTATATGGGTTCTATTAAGCTATTATTAGGTTTGGGTAGATGTGTGTTAGGTAAATCAGAATTGATAGAACGTGCTGAGACTGAATTAAAGATGACTCTAAACTTTTTTTTTTTTGTGTCCAATGAGATGCAAGCATGAGGCACATGGGTGCGTAATACATTGGTGATGTGAAAGTGTCTGCCAGAAAGCTGTGTGTGTTCTCATGTGTGATATATGTGACTGGGTCTGTAGCAGGCATGCTGTCAGATGACTAGATTCCCAGGTCTATTTGCGCCAGTGGTGTGGATGGGAGTATCTGATAGCCTGGTTTCTTATGCTTAACTGCCCTCCTGTCTCCCACTGGCCACCTGTATATAGCCCCCCCTGTCCCACAGGAGATGCAGAGGAGGAAGAGAGTAGAAATATTGCGTGGGGAGGATTTGAAGCCTCGAAGAGAATGTGGCAGAAACTCTTTCCTGTGTCCCATGAACGTGAAACAGGCCACCTCTGTCTGTTTGCCTTTAGCTCCTTGTTCATTAGTTGAGTCTGTGATATAAGTACACAGAGAAGAAAATGTATCATAGCAATTAATATGTGCTGTCTTGGTTCCTTCTTCAAGCATCTCTGTTAAATTTAGCTTGAGGTGATGTGGCCACTGACATGAAGGTTTACCAGCATCAGAATCAGACTCTATTTTTCACTTAGCCTACTTAATCTAGAGCGCACTGGACTCTATTCATGAAAAAAAATCTACTACCAGGTTTTTCTGACTGCAGATTATGTAATGACGAAGGAGAAGATTGGCACTAATGCCTACATCTGTCACAAGAATAAGATAAGCTAGAGCATGTGTGAAAGAGAGTAGGGGTGTATAATTAGCATTCATCCCTCATAACTTGACACATAGCTAACCCAGTATTCCCCAAATGTGAAACTACATGTTACACTTATGTTTGATAATTAGCACTGTGTCTTCTGGCACACAATAACATTTGTCTTAATGTGTCTATGATGCATTGCACCAAACAATTGTTTAATTGATATGCTTACCATTTTGGCTTATTTCTAGTATTTTATTAATTATGCAGAATCAGCTGTTTGGCTGGTTGATGACATGCCCTGGCATGCTGAAATTAGTGGGTTCAGGTCAAAGGTTATTGTAGGTTAGAGGTTAATGTAGATGTGGCAGATTGGAACCCAAGAGAAATCAAGTTCTACACAACCTCAAACCAATCTTCATGTAACCAAGGGGGATTGTTCATCATGCACAGTGCGTGTGCAGTGTTTAACTATATTGCATTGTGGATTGCGATGCCTTTCAAGCATGTTTGTGTATGTGGACAATAGAATAATACATTAATTTATGTTCAATTGCAGAAATAAATGTAGGAACAAGGCTATTTTATTGGCCCTACTTTTATTAGCCTTTGTGACTCATTGATATCATTATAATCAGGAACAATCGGATACAGGCCAGCCTAGAACATTTTTATAGGACATCTGCTTTCTTCCCTACGTGAGAGGGGTCAAAGGTCATCCAGCTTTATTGGAGGCATGACTGTTGTCATAGAAGCCAGCCCTTCAAGCTTCATTACTGCCAATAGGTTGTAGCATCACTCCCACTGATAACATTTTTTATTGTTCTCTTGGCAAATATGACAGCATACGGGCTATTCCAGTTTTAGCTTGGGGGGAGGGGAGTTACAGGTTATAGTCATTGCACAGTTCTGCTGTCAAATATGTCAGCTTTATTAAGTCAATCGCAATGTGTGCCCAATTTATGTGCATGCGCCGACTTTCAGGGGCAAAAGCAGGTGACAAATATGAGAAGATGTTCACCTGTGTAACTGGAAGACATGGCAATCATTAATGGATGAGGCTTTGTAATGCACCTGCTGGCTCCATACCAGGGGACTGTCTCATCTTTCATGGGAAAGAATGTCTGTTGTTCTATAGATCTGTACTCACAACCAGCCCAAATTAACTTTTCATTAGGTTGTTGTTTGTATATTAATGTATGCCCACTCTATTTATGTGTGCACATGTCTCTCTTAATCTATGCATTTGAAAATGTTGAATTAGCTTGTGAATGATGCTTGTACTGTCAATAACTCTGTTAATGTATGTGTGGATATATTTCCTGCAGGCATAGAGCTGAACCGTGTCTTTGGAACATTTGTGAACAGCTATAAGCATGTTCCGGAATAAATCGGCCAAAGGCCTGCTTAAAGTCGACGGGCCAATCTTACACCACGCAGCTCTATTAAGAATGAATGGCAGCAATAACAGCCACTCTATAGTTTTACAGGCAGGAGATAAGAGCATTAGAGTATAAGGTTCAACAACATGCCAGGTGTCTCATTGACCCACTGTTCTATACCTGTTTGTGAAAAATGACTTGTTTTCCCACATTACATCATGGAGAAGAACTGACATGGTTTTATATTAAGTAAGAGCATGAGGTCACGCTAAGCTATTCTCTGTCAATTTCAATCACATTGTTTGGAAACGGTTATCCAGGTACCACCACCTGCCTCCCAATACATCCTGTTTTCTTAGACTGATGCAGTCTTGCACTTGCCTTGTCTGTCTTTATATATTTGAATAGATCTGCAGGACACGCTTTCTGTTAAAGATAATCCCTGCTGTTGATCACACAACCGTCTGCCACTCTCTCTCTCTCTCTCTTCCATGCGTCTATACTCGCTCAGTCCTTCCCTGGCTGGCCTCCAGGTGTCTACTGCAGTCAGTGTGGCTACTAGTTCAAACACTGCAGCCTTCAGTTGCACATGAAACAGTGCCCCTTGAAACCTTCCACAAGTTCTGACACTGAGAACAGTCTGGATGTGCTGCACAGTTTCAACCTCTGTCGCTCCCTTTCAGAAGCTGCTTCTGTTTCTTTTACGCATCTGTGATTTCCTTCGGAAGTATGGACTTAAATGCTCTGCGTAGCATTATGGAATTTTCTCAGTTTGCACTGTCAATCATCCTTGATTATGGATGGAATCCAGAGGAAAAAGAGGCACTGTTGATGGTTTGCAAGGCTGGTGTCTGTGTAGGCGTGTATGCACACATGCAATAGAGAGGGCAGGGCAGTGCTTGACAGCGCTCTAGCCTTGACCTTCACAGTGCTGTGTGGGCCAGGTTTGTCTCTGCAGCGGCACAGGCCTGCAGAGTTGCTCTGCTCTGCTCCCTTCGTCACATGATCTCATCTTGCAGGGGCAACCAGGCTTCACTGCATGCTGCGGCCACTTCCAGATGAAGGATGCATAGCAGGGGTCTGGCTGAGAATGCTGTGCTGCTTTTGAAAAGCTGCTCACAAACAAATGTGACGGATAGGCGCTTCTGCAACACTCAGCAGTGACACCCAGTGGCTAGAAATGAAATAGCAGACAAAATAACTGAAAGGTTGAAAATGAGGCTTTATTACAGTGAGGAGTTTTCTGTTTTGAGTCCAGCTTGAGTTACAGTTACATAGGCATTTAAATAGGGCCACAGCAAATTTTAATGTACACCATGTTCTACACTTTATCCTATTCGTTTTAATTGGTTAAACCATACTGTATTTATTTAGATATACATAGTGATATTCCCACCAAAGCTTTAGATGTCTAATTATTTTTACATTAGTCTACATTTTGGTAGTGGAATATCATTTCTGCAGAAAATGACTACCTAATGATAATGATGTCATCAAGGGGAAAGTTGGCCCGGTGTCATTTGGAACCAGCAAACCAGCCTGCAGTAGCTTTTACTTTTCATCAACATCTCAAGCCAAAGGAGTGTTGCTTTTTGCTGGGTCAGACTAACTGGAAAGTGATGGCCAGGCTAAAAACCAGCTCAAACTTGGCAGGCGTATCGCTCAGCATTAAAGGAAAGCATATCATTGACTTTAAAAGTCACTCAGGTTTAATTACTTGTCGGTTGAAGCATAAATTAAAGTCATTCATCAATCCTATGTAAAACATGTTAAACAGCAGCCGAAACACAATGTAGTAACTTTCTTTGCATGTTGTGATGGTGCGCGTGTGTGTGTATGTGTGGTTCAAGCTTTATTTAAGTAAAGAAGTCTCCGGGGTGTGAAGTCACTTATGAGGCGTGGACTACAGTGGCTAATGTACTGGAGGGCTGGATCGTTGTAGTTGAAGGGTGGAGGGTTGTGTTGGGCCTGCACGTATTCTGGAAACATGTGGGGCAGCCTGAAAGAGCAGGAAGAAAGAAACCAATTACAGCAGACCTTTTAATGAATCACCGAGTATACATGCAGGTGTGACTGTAAAAACTGCATATTACAAGTGGTGTTTAACTAGTGAATTATACTGTTTATACTAGAAAATCTGTGATTTTTGACAATGCCCCCAGGTAAAACCAAACAACTGGTGGTGCATCATATCGCTTACATCAAGGACATAAAGTATGTATGTAGGCACTAGACATAACATTATACCCCATAATCCAAATCATATTGACTTTGAGCTGTTTAGTTGGAAGGTAACAGCCAAATGTCCTAGCCCAGGCACTGCGTCTACAGGGTATAGGTTACAAAGCAGGCCAGGCCTCAAGGGGGATTATGTGTCTCTATGGCTCGCTAACGCCTGATCCAGATGCTGCACATCTGTGCACGCAGGTCCGAGGACACATGCACAAACGTGCACAGTCGTGCTACAACACGACAGCTACAGCACTTGCATTGGCTTGCATTGACTTGCATTGACGTGAATGCTGTTAGGGACTTTTGGACAAAATTACGTTTTAGGATATTTTCTGTCAAATAATGCTGCTTTGCGACACGGTTTAAAAAAAAAACATCACCATGATTATGTAGATAAGGACTTGTTTAAATATAGCCTTTTGAGTTTTAGAAGTGAAATACAAGCTGCGTAAGACAAAAGGGATTTAAACGTAACGCCATGAGGGCTATCAGTAGGCTGCGCGTGTGTGTGTGTGTGTGTGTGCGCGCGTGCATGCTAATTCAGGTCAATCTCGGCAGTAATAACTAGTCAAGCTGTGAGGAAAATGTATGCGTTTTACTTTATGTATTTAAATGAACCATGGAAGGTGTAGCACATCATTTTGTGTACACATGGTGAGTGTATTAACAGCATAACACCCATTGCTGTTGTTTATATCACTACCATCATCATGTATCATAATGTAAGGTATCATACAGTACTGCAAGGCGTCACATTGGATCTCATAGTAGCATATACTCACTCTCCTGTGACCGTCTTCTTGCGGGAGCAGCAGAAGCAGGCCAGCGCGGCCAGGAAGAGCAGCAGGAGCAAGGGGATGCCGATGCCCAGAACCAGGCCCAGGATCAGAGGCTTCCTGTCCACATTCATCATCTCCCAGGTCAGGATGGTGTTGTTGGTCCCATCTCTGCCTGCCAGGGGGACAGTCCAACAGTAGTTATGTACTGTGTGTAAGTCAACTGTTGTCATTAGAAGAGATACTTTCAAACATCACAGTTGTAGGGTAGCGCTGTACAGGGTTGCCTCACATTCACCCAGTCATAGCCGCCGTGCTAGGCGCTACCTGACCACCGGGAGCAGTCTAGATGTCTTGCTCAGGGACACCTCGACACTTCGAACTAGCAACTTCTGGATCACCTGTTGCCCCACTCTACCCACTGTGCCACTGCCGCCTTATATGAATGCGTTCAGTACATAATGTAATGTATATGGAATACGATATACCAGATGTCTTTAACGGGGGTCTGGCACCCCTAGGGGGTCCTCAGAGGTACTGCAGGGGTGTCCTCCAAATTATTTGATCCCAAACTTATTTTCTTCCCAAACTTTCAATGTAAGAAAATATACCTTAACCTGTGCTATAAATATAGAAATCTGTCAATTATTTTAATGGCTTAGTGGCCTACATATATATATGGCCCTACACATTATTGTTGACCCGGCAACTAAATATGTTATGCCATATGCGATCTGTGCCTTGTGCCGTGTTTCTATCAGCTATTAGTTTCTTTGGCCCTAAAACCGTTGAAGACACGTATGTGTACACAATGTGTATGTATATGGTTATGGCACACACACACACACATACACACACACACACACACACACACATGCATACCGTGTATATGCACAGTATACTATGTATGTGCCTATGTGGATGTATGTAAGGATGAACAGGTGCCTACCTAATATGCAGGACTGTGCTGCGTCGACATCGGTGGTGCCGTTGCACATACAGCGGTAGCCTCCGTATGTGTTGGTGCACAGGGAAGGCTGGATACACAGTGCCTCCTTGGCCTTACACTCATCCAGATCTGTGGGCGTCACAGCGGGAGTGGAGGAAATATCCTCACTATCGTTATAACGAGATTTAATGGCAGTGCCACTCTATGACAGGCCTCGTGAGACTGCCCTGATCTCGCGAGCTTCAGTTTGACTTTAAAACTACTTTTTTTTAAAAGATGGTGGGTCCTACTGCGGATAACGTAGATGCTGCAATATAGCATCAGTTTTATTCAAAATGATTAGAAGACCAAAGAACAGCACTAAAGGTCTCGATGGAAAGAGTTTTCAATCTTCTCCCAACCCTTCTTCTGCAAGAGTGGGTTTAACAACAGGCTCTGCTGGTTCACAGGTTCATCCAATCCAAGATGGATGTGTCTGACAGACCATCTGTCACATCGGGTGACATCATGTTACTCTATTACAGCATTTATTGAATAATGACATTACTATTGCCATACTGTGTGCTTATTAGAATACATATTCAAGTAGTTTATGCAGCTATTTCACAAATTGTGTTAAGGAAGGATAGATATTAGAAGAGATAATTGAAACCAACAAAAGAAAAAATTGTCTATATTAATTATTGCATTAAAATTATTCTGATTGACCACCATGTGTGAAGAAATATTGGTGTACAATCCGATTGCACAATGAAAAGTCTTGCCATTTCACCTGACCCTGTTCCATTATGATCAATTCTCAATCTCCCATGCTTAGCCCCTTTAAACCCATGTCAAAATGTAATTTCACATACAGTATATTCCATTAGTCACATTAAATGACCATTGTACGTTTGCACAAAACTCTACCTTGCAACTATATATTTTTCGATACATCCACAAACTGGATACGTATGCTTGGGACATTTCCCATAGAGATGCTGTTTGGTTAACTATGCACGCACATCATTAAGGCTCTGACTAATGGACACATAATTTAAGTGTGAATAAATCAAATACTACACAAGTTGCAGAAATAATTTGTGAACTTGTTTTGTTGAAGGCATACCAGGCTGAGAACAGACTGCAACTGATGTATGCAGCTGTATCAGAAATGGTGAGAAGGTTTAGGTCTGCAGCAGTACATAATGGTAAGACCACTGAGTCTCATGTTATGCTGTTGGTTTCACCAGCATTTGGGAAGACCAATTTGAACACCAACTAATAGTTAATCATTTACCACTACAAAGTGATGCAGTTTTAAAGCTAACCCCCGCCCCCCACCTTCCATAGAAAAGAGGGACCCGTGGATGTCTCACCTCCGACCTCAGCGGTACCGATGTCATAGAAGTTGCTGACTCTGGACAGGTAGTCTCTGATGTACCAGTGAGGCGTGTCACTGGACATGTTGATACGGTACTCGTCCAGACCTGAAACAGGGTCTGGAGGTGGCTTCAGAGAGACGTTGTAGAATTTGTTCTTGAAGCCCGTGGACAGGATATCCTCCAGCTGAATGATTGAGTTGAGGAGATTGCTGTTATGTAAACTACACACTGGTGCATGAAGAACACACGCACACACACACGCACACCTTTTTGCATCCTTCCTCCTTGGACCCTTTACTCTTCCAGCCAAGGGAGACATTGAAGACATTAAACCCTGCGTAGAGAGAGACCTTCTTACACATATGGCCATACTGTATTGTACTGTATGTTCACCAGCAGTCATGCAGGTCATACTGAGCAAATCACTTGGGAGGACTAACCTGTAGGGTTAGCAGAGTCTCCTGCAATGAAACCCAGTGTTAGTTACAAACTGATTCTGTACAGTAACAGGATTGGTTAGCTCCCCATTCTAAAGTTTTCTGTATTCAATTTGTAATGTTTTTTTTTTTTTGGCACTATGCACCTGTTAATATGATTTATAATGCTATCAAGCTCTTCATTATCTGAGATGAATCTAACTTCAGAAATACAAACAGAACAATGCCATCACAATTGTTATTCCCATATATACAGTATATTGTGCTGTATTTCTGAGTTTTAAACACTGAAGGTATCAGGATGTACTCTAAGCTAGCTGGCCTTCTATGAATGCACGCTGTACTGTACGTACCACAGCCATCAGATTCCTTAATGCTGTGATATCGGCATTTGCAATTGACAGATCCTTGTGTGTTGAGACACTCAAACTTGGCATTAGGGCAGGCGGAGGGGTTTGTACATTCATCGATATCTATTGGACAAAGAAAACAACAATATCTGTATATAACTCACAGTCTTAAGATGTGAAATAGAATTTACACACCCCAAGGACTGACAGCATGCTTATGGGGTATTGTGAGATGATTTCTATAATTTGGGGAAAGAGAAACAAACAAACTCTGCATGTCAGCCTTGATCCCTTCATTGTATATGTATTTCAATGTCTATAAGATGCAACAGTAGCGTTTTTAACTGTCTTGTAATATGTCATACCACTGCAGGTGCGTCCGTCCCCGGTGAAGCCAGCCTTACACTTGCATGTGTAGTTGTAGCCGGTGCTTTGGCAGTCAGCCATTTCGTGGCAGGGGAACGTAAAGGGAGGCAGGCAGAAGTCTGAAAAGAAGGCAAACGCCACATGTCTGAAGAATAGGGGGCGGACCTTCCCCCGCACTAGATAATGCCAATGGATTGGAAGGACTGTGTACAGACAAAAATCAATCCCTCCCCTAATGAATGCAGTGAATATGCTAGCTACTGGGCTACTTCTGGCCTACCGCTCTGCTCTAATGTGTATCGATGTGTACTGTCCTTGTGCGGAAAAAACATTAGTACCATGTTTTAAATGGTAGAAGTCTCTGTCTAATGCAAATGAGGGATCAATATGCATGGCTGTGTGTGGCTGTCTTCTGTATTGACCATAAAGCAGCTGTGACCAATGCAACAAGTCTCCAGTGAAAACATTTGAAACCAACATGAAGTTAAATTAATATATACAACATTATAATATCATAATATCTTTAAAGGTATCGTTAGCGATTGTAAGCGAATACACTGTTCGCAATCCGCTAGCTTAACATTATCTGTGCGTGCTGAAAACATATTTGGGTAGGCCTACTTCTACATCTACACAGCCCTGTCTCCATAAATAGAAACACAAACAAAGTGGTGAACACCGCTCATATAAACAATGCCCTATAATTTGCAATGCATTTGCATTGCGTAGGGAGGAGCTACTGAGGGAGCACCCTGTGGCATTGAAGAGAGGTGTTTCGATTTGAGTTTGAAGTTAGCAGGCGTTCTCGACAATGACTGACCCTGCCTTTTAATAGTACAACAGTAAACCTTTCAGCTTACATCTCATATAATGTCAGCATACAGTGCTTGAACATGTTCACAGCTCAGCCACCCTTGTCTAAGACAGGGAACTAGCTCTGTCTGGACGATAGCGAGTAACCAGAGCTCATCTCATTTTCATGCCACTGACCGTTCTCAAAGCACTTGTATCCCTGTTTGCCCTGAAAGACAGTGGGATAGGGACACGCTTCACAGCTGAACTGGGATGGCTCCGCCTGTGACAGGCATTTCACCTCCTGGAAACAGGGCTTCCCTCGACATGCATCCGTGTAGTTGTCACAGAACTTCCCACAGAAGCCTTTTGGGCACAGACACCCCACCACCTGGAAGTGGGTGGGTAAGGAAGCAAGAGACAGACAGATAGCTAGACAGAGAGACAGAAATGACACTACTACTTTATATAGAAAATGTCTATATAAATAAACTGTATTATTATTATTACTATTACTACAATGAACATATTGTGAAACCCTGAATACACACTCCAGTACACAGCATGTACCGGTACAGTACCTGGAACCTCCCCTGCAGATGGTTCTCTACAGTGCTGTTGTACTGGCATATACCTCCATTGAGGCAGTTGCAGATCTTGATAATAGGGCTGAAGAAGGAGCTCAGCGTCAGGTCACTGACCTTGATGGTCACCTGGACAGCCTGGATGTTGACGGGGGTCCATGTCAGGTAATTGCCCCCTGGAGCAAGAGATGCACTGTTTATGTCATGTGGCAACGTCTAGAATGCTACACATATCTGAACTGAATTTGAACAGTCTCTTGTGAAGTCTCTTTAGATACTCATTTTGATAACCTTTTGACTAACTGTTTTTTGTCCAAGTCTATTAAGGTTTTTTTTGACTAGATTAAGATCTGTACACCTGCCATTGAGAATATGAGAGGGTGTAACTGTTATATTGTGTTTGCAGGAGAGAGAAACAACTCCTAAAGCATTTATCTCACTGACTTAAAATGTACTTGATACAGAGTGACTATTTTCTATAACTAAAGATTCCACTGCTCAGTTTATATATATATATATATCT
>JAODUH010000007.1:376480-389642 GCA_027564835.1 Typhlichthys subterraneus
TCCAACACGCCTGATTCAAATGAACAGTCGTTATCAGGCTTCTAACAACCTTGAATCAGGCGTGTTGGAGCAGGGAGAGATCTAAAACATGTAGGGCAGCGGCCCTCCAGGACCATGGATTGGGAAACCCTGAATCTATGGCCAATACTTCCTTGGCCAGTACTAACACTAATAGGGTTGGATTACGAATAAATAGAGTATTAGTAGGAAAGGTGGACGCTGGTTAAGGAATAGTTGTCATTAGTTAACATTATTTATGGAATGGGCCAATATAACACACACTAAAGTGGCTATTTGTTTGTGAAGACCCTCAACCCTAGTCTCGGAGGGGGGGCACTTCTCCAACACACCTGACTCAAATGAATGGTTCGTTATCAGGCTTCTGCAGAGATTGATAATGACGCATTCATTAGAGTCGGGTGTGTTGGAGCAGAGAGACGTCTCCAACATGCAGGGCAGGGTTGAGGACAACTGATTTAATGCACCGTCTCATAAAGCTGTGAAGCCACCACACAATACCTGCGTTTGATCTGCGCTGAGATGCCGTCTGACCAGGCGGAGATGCTAGCACAATGTTTGGTTATATTTCACTCCAAACCAGCACTGTGTCATCAGACTGACACACCCCCTCTACTGCGCCTCCACGCCCATTGCCGTGACAGCGATGTCGTGACGAGATGGGAAGTTTGCAAACCTATTCTTACCTGAACTACGATACATCTTATCTTATGTATGGAATTGTCTGTCCTCTGTGTGTGTAGGTGCTGTCCTTGTTGCGTTCCTACCAGACAGACTCCCATAGAGCGCTGCCAGAAGAAAGTGGCATCAGCATAGCCCTCCTCCAGCGCATGTGGCTCGCCTCTAGGTAACCCTACACACACACATCCATCCTCCCTGTGTTGCAAGGCCCTCAGCAGAAGAATAGCTCCTTGTCACACCTTCCATCCCCTAACGCGACCACATCTGCTTCACTTCCCACACAGGCTTCTATTTCAAAGGAACACCCCCCCCCTTCCTTTTTCCCCACCCAGAACCCAGGTCTTGAGATGGGGCAGAGATTACGCCCCCCTTCCCCCATCCCCTCTGGTCACAGGTCACACCGTAGCTTTCTAGCATCGGCGCAGGCTATTAGCGTGCTAGCACGGGCTAGCTCTGCTCGGCTGCCTTATTACCGTGTCCAGGTGCATTCCTGCTCGCTGGGGCGCGCCGGGGCGCCTGTGTGTTTGATCACGGCGCGGCTCTCAGCCCGTCACCCGGGTCGCAGGAGAACACAGGCTCACGGCGCCGCTGCTCGGAGACGCTACGTCCTCCTCGCCCCAAAACCACCGCTAATTTGAAGGCGGAATGCATTGTTCCTCTGCAGTGACTCAGTGCTGGGGATTTAGCCTTCCCGCTGCTTCTGTCCTGTGTCATTGTGAACACTGTACTGTGAGTCAGAGCTGTCAAGATGGCCGCCCGCACTCTCACAGAATGCCGCGGTCGGCTTTGGCCTGCCGAGGCGGGCCGCACACACACACACACACACACACACACAGCCGTTAGAAGCCTCTAGATGGGATTGTTTGTTCTGAGATGTAACGATTGAACTCTCGTGTGCAGACTTGGACAGCTATGGTTTCCAGGGCTCACTACCGCTACACAAATCTGTTCTCTAACGCAGCTCCCTTGGGCCACTTGACCACAGTGTGTGTGTGTGTGCGTACGTGCCTGCGTGTGCGAGCGTGTGTTTGTGTGTGCAGGCGGCTATGCGTATGTTATTAATATCCGAGTGGTGAAAATGTGACGTTAGCCTCACACACTGTCTCCCTTGTTCTTACACACACGCACCCATGCACACACACATACGGACGCTTGTGGGAGTTCACAGCTCTGTGGTCACACGCTTTTCGGAGCCGCGCACACACACACACAGTGCCCACACAGGCTACCCCTCATCCCTGCACACAGTCTGTCACAGTATGTTTACACACACAGTTGTCTTTCATGATGTCACACACATGCAAAATGTTGCCTGTAGTTGTACCAAAAGCAACATGTGTGTGTGTGTATGCATTTTGTTCAAATGTTTGTTCAGTTAACATTATAGTTAAAGGTGGAGTCAGTGATTGAAAACTAATAAACCTTTTGTTGAATTCAGCGAATATCCCCTCAAAGTCTGCTAGCTGCCCGTTCTGTGTGTGCAGTGTCTCCCCTATACGTATGCCCGCCGATGCTTTGTGGTAGAGGAGGGGGTATTATTTTCATATCCAGGTCAATTCACACAGCTGCAGCAGCACTGCAGGATGAGTGTTGATGACAAACAGTGACAGTCAAACATGTCAGCAGCACAATTACAGGAAGCAAGGAGCCCTGCGCCTTGCGTGTTGTAATCATTGTACTACAAACATGTTTGCAGTGCGCATTTAGCGAACGCACACACACAAAGCAGCTTGACCTCCACTGCTACAACTCCTAGGGGAAACACTGGTGTGTGCCAAACAAAAACTCTGGTGTTTCTACCCAGATGCGCGGATCATTTGTAAATAGAACACAAAGTGGTGCAGACCGCACCACACAACACTATCCCAGCCTTGGAAATATATGTTCAATGTGTGGGGCGGAGCCTCTGAGGGAACATGCTATTGCAGTGAAAGGAGAGGTGTTTTGATTGAGTTCACATATCAACAAGCTTCCTTCAGAACGACAGAACTTTAAATATCATCACTTGACAGACACAATAAAAAGTAGTACTGTCCATCAAGCATGCTCTTTCTGCACCCCAGCTCTGAATAACATATGCACGTACTGAGCGTACTGTTGAAAACCAGCCAGGTCCTGGGGTGATTTTTAAAAGATATGATGCAGATTTTTCTAAAAACGGAAGTAACACATCATTGATGTGTTACTTCAGTTACAGCTCAAACAACTTCTTAGGGCGCAGGTACACTTTAATATATTATTCCATTCAGCTGGGGGAAATGTTAGTGACTGCCCCAGTGACTTGGTTGGTGAAGGGTCCTTTAGACACGCACACACTTCCACAAGTTGTACAAACATCAATACATCTTCATTGACACCTCCTGTCCAATCCATTCTTCCATTTTCATATGTATCTGTCTGTTAATTGATGAGACTCCAGCATGTGTTGTGCTTGTTTATTATAGTCGTGTGATCATGCCAGCATGCTGTTACTGTAGACCATAGAGCTCCTACAGAGCTTTGTGCATCTAGATGGTGGCTTAACTGAGTTTAATGGGAAAGGTGCTTTATGTGCTATGTCTAGTAATGTAGTGTTGTATCTTCGTAATGACATTGCAAAACATGAAAATATTGTCTTAGGAATGTCCAACTTCCTCTGTTGTGGTGTGATGCCTACACCTGTTTGAGGACTTCCTCCTGACCTGTTCTCTCCTCAGACAGAACCAGTGTGCCGTGACCAGAGGGGTTTTCCTGGACGTGTTGTTCTGCGTGTGTGCACCCCCGACCAGCCTTCTGCCAGGTAACCCTTGGCTACGTGTTGTGTGTGTGTGTGTGTGTGTGTGTGTGTGTGTGTGTGTGTGCGCACGCACCTCTCAACAGCATCGTGCACAAATCATGCACATAATTATAATGTTAATAATAATAATAATAATAAACCTTATTTATAGAGCACCTTTACAAACAGTACTTTGTCAGATGGAACAAAGCAGAATATGTCAAAATGAAAGCACAATGAAAGTTGGAAGATCCTATAGAACATAATGATCAATAAAAACAAATAAAATATAAAATCAATGTAAAAATCAAAAACAAGACAAATACAAATAAAATGTAAAATAAACACAACAATAGAAGAATATAAACCTTCTAAAGATGACATCACATGAAGGCGATCTCATAAACGTGTGTAAAGAAGATTCTACAGTCTGCTAGCCATATTTCCACAGGTACTTTAGGGCCCTTGGTGCACCCAGGCCACAAGGGAATGCCCGGAGGACAGGTGAAAGTTTGTTTGTAGCATAGCTGTCACGATAAAAGCAAGACACAGCCGTTACTAGAGCTTTGATATAGAATCTGCTTGTGCATTTCTAGTATGACCTCTGATCTACCTGACCCATGCGCACAGCAAACTGTAATAGTCTTTACGTGATGGAAGCATCGACTCTCTGGAGCGGTAGCATCTTGTACTGCGTATGAACATGGACAACATGGCTAAGATCTTTTCACCATGCCAGGGAGCATTTGCTGGCATTTGCTGCTAAGCGCCTCCACATGAATGAACAGCCCCCTACAGTGTTTGTTGGACAGCCTGTGCCCCCCCCTGCCCTCCGTTTTAACGGATTTCTGTATGTCGAGGGTTGTGTGTGTGTGTGTGTGTAAGAATGTGAAGCCAAATGGGAGCGAGCGTTCACTGACAGATGGTGCGATCACACCCATGACCCACTGACGGGGGTGGGGGGGTGGGGGGAGCTGTTTGCTGGCCATGTGCTGGGCACATGTGCAGGCTGACAGTGGGATAGGGTAGGGTTTCTCCACAGTAAGACAGACAGGCCATAGAGTCAAAGGCTCAGAGCCTTACATAACGCAGCCTTCTCCCTGCTCCACTCACTGTGTGACGGCCATCCCTGGCTCGGTGGCTCTGCCTCAGTGTGACTCCCAGCTACATCCACCCTCACCGGTCCTCACCGGTCCACACCGGTCCACACCGGTCCACACCGGTCCTCACTGGTCCACAGGAAAGCAACTGTTCCTCTGTCCAACACACACACACCAAAACATACATTCACACCAGACCGTATAGCTAATTAGAGGGAAGGAGGCCAACAAATAGCATAAGCTGCATCAGCATGGGAAAGAGGTCAACGTCTGCAGCAGACGCACACAGTCTGGAGATTGTTTATATACAGTTTGTGTGAAGACTGTGGGTTGACGTGTAATGCAGCTGTGAGCCACCACATGTAGGATGTGGGACAACATTCCTATTAACAAATGAATGCCTTCTATCACAAATGTCCCACACTCTAACCGTAACCACGCCCAACTCCCATATAGCTTACACAATAAACTACCCATTTCTAAACTTGTACTAAACATATGTGTTTTGGGAACGACTTGGGATGTTGATAAAGATCGTGCTGTGGTGTTTGAAATGGTATTATTAAAGCAGAATACATCTCTCCACGCCAAACGGATGATGACAGCCTCATGTTAGCTATCTTCTTAGTTTGAGTTAACACCTCATGTATGTGGCTCTTTTGTAATCAGAGCAAGCGTATGAAAATGTATGAGGCTGGCCCCTAATCTGGATGCAGTCCATTCACACTCCCAGTTATGTAGGAGTGCATGGTGGGAGGACGCGTTTGTAAACGCGCATCCCGGCGTTGTCTGGCACAGCGCTGGCAACTCCCGTTTCTCACTCCTGTAGTCTAAACACTGCTCTATCTCTACAAAAGGGCTTTTAATACATGCTATCATCATAACTAATGATGATTCCCTTTCTCCCTGGCCTTTTATTTTCATACAGTAATACATTCCATAAACCCCTTTCTTTTCTTTTTTTTAAACCTACGTATTGTGTGTGTCTGTGTGGGTTTGAGTGTGTGTGTGTGTGTCCGCGGAGGAAGGCTGAAAACACGCTGAACTGCTTTTGCACTCACACTACAGTATATCTATTGTCACCTGCTGTTGCTCCATGACAGCCATTACCTCTTTCTAGCACGCTCCCTCTCCCCTCTCTGCTCTCTCCATTACTCACCCGCTTATGTCGGCCCCCCTTTGAGGATCGGGTTCCATAGTAACCTGGACTATCTCCACGGTAACCCGGCCCGTCTCCCGAGGAATGCTCCGTTTTCCCGCTCTTTTGTTGGGTCCGAGTTGAGTGGCGCTTGGGGTCCAGATTTAGTTGCACTGGGTTTTTGCAAGCTCTGCATTTGTGTGTGTGTGTGTGTGTCCACATGCGTGTGTTAAACTAATTGCGTTGGCTGTCAATGTGGGCCCTGTGCAGTCTTTAGAAAGTCCTCAGGTTACCCAATAACCACCCTACCACTGGATTATGCTTATATTTCACAGGAAGTGTGTGTGTGCGTGAGCGTGGAGGGTGTAAATTCACAGGTGTCTGGTTTGGCAGAGTAATTTCAAGCGTTTCCAAGCCACTAATTAACACTGTTCTCTTCCTATAAAACAGTTCAAATAGAGAATACAGTATATGCTAACCCCTGCATGGGGCTGCACCAGTGTCCTAGTTCCAGTGTGTTACTGTAGCTAAAAGTGCATGTTAGCTCAAGCTAATGGTCAATACTGCCCATAGCCACAACAGTGTAAGAGGAAGACACCCACATCAATGGTGTGTGTGTGTGTGTCTCCTTTGTAATTGGGTAATGGGTGATTTCTCCTCCCCCTTCCCCCCAGACTCTGAAGTGAGCATGCTCCGTGGAGCCACACTGTCCATCCTCATGTCCTCTGAGCTGGTTGCCCCGGGTAACCTGTCGGGGCCCGGGGCCGCGCAGTGCCTGCTGAGCTTGGCCCACGTGGCCCTCAGCGTTGCCACGGAGACCCCCAGCCTCTGGGGTTGCCGTGAGGTGGGGCCCCGTCTCCTGGAGGGCCTGCTGCGCTGCCCCCACTACGAGGTGAGGGAGCTGGCCTTGGAGGGGCTCCTGAGCAGGCTGGACGACAGGGGGAGACCACCCTGGCTGGACGAGCCCACCCTCACTAACCTGATCCGCCTGGCTCTTCACGAGACGCATTGCCAGTGTCTGGTCAAGGTGGGAGCACACCCACACACGCACACACTAGGGATGCATTCACAATGTGTTATCCGGCTCTAAGTCCTTTAGATGTACTCACTGTGTTAACTGGCCCTTAATGTAGCCGGCAGCTAGGGCTGTCGCGGTGAAGAAAATGTCCTTGCGGTGATTAAGGGTGCCCCAATACCGCGGTCTGCAGTATTATCGCCATTTTTTGTTTTTGTTTTGAATTGCGCAGAGCCTATATTCGGACCAATACGATATAAGAAGCTACAACCGGCTAATACGGTGCTGGGGGAATTTGTGCTTAGATAGCGCACATGCCCTAGATCAGACGTCATATTCGATGGGCTAGCCTCATGAAAAATATAAAATGTAAACATTGCGGTTTGCGGTACCGGCGGTTGCTTTCCACGGCCTGCGGTTGGGTTAGCAACACCGCGGTATTGCAATTTTGCGGTTATCGCGAAAGCCCTACCGGCAGCGCTCGCCGTTCATTTGATTAATTTGTTGATGGCCCCTTAACCGCGAGCTGTCATTTGTCATCTATTTACAGTTTTACAAGGCAGTGTCCGTTTAAAAGGATGGATTGATTAAAAAATAAGCCACATAACGTTTTCAGTGAGAATAACAATATTAGTTTGCGTTCTTTTCGTTTTCTTTTTTTACAATATTGACAGAAAGGGTGGCTGAGCGTGAACGTCTCCCCGGCGCGTACATGCCGGAGCAGCATCCGTAACATAATGTAACGGGCTATATTTAGACTGGCCCCTCAGCAGTCATGGCCGGTCACAGTGAAAACCGTCCAGTCACCGGCCGCTTGAGCAGTGCATTTCTAACACGCGTATGCATGCGCACGCACACTTACACACACACACACACACACGTCAATGTGACCATTTGTTTCTGCTGTGTGTGTGTGCGTGCACCAGGCCTGACATGTAGTGTTCTACCAGTGTTCTTGTAGCAGCACGGCAGGCATGGTGACTATATGCAGCTCTGTTAGTCAGGCTGGGCCACAGGGACAGTTGGCCCCAGTTGATTCCACGTCAACATCCATCTTGCAGAGGCTTGCGTGAGAGGCTAATCGTCAGTAGAGGGCCACGCCAAGCACCGCGGCAGCCAGCTCACTCTCTCCTCTCTCCCTCTCGCTTCCTCCGTTTGTCTTTCTTGTTTCCCATGCTCGCGTATTAGCATGCGTAGACGTTGACACTCGTCCTCTCAGTGCACACACAGTGACACATTCGCAGAACACACACAGGTGTTGCGTCTTTCCACTCTTAGAGGCTTTTTAAAAAAAAAGTTGTGTAGTTTTTGTTTCAGGAGCTGCGGGTCATATTCCAGCGCGTGCGTCGAGCAACAGCAGCCAATAAGCAGCTCCCGATCCTTCCCGTCCCAGCCCTGCCCCTGCCTGTCATTAGCAGCGTTACAGAAGTGACACGTCTCAGCGCTGCCGGGAAAAGGGTGTCTGTGCACTATTATGTGGCCGCATGTTCAGCGTTGGTGTGCTTAACGCGTCTGTTTGAGCACGCACGCAGAGCTGAGCTGAGCACCGCTTGGCAGAGCAGCCGTTACTGTTTACTCATCTGCCCATGAAGCAAAGCCTCGGAGGACATACAAGCTAACAGGGCGGGCCATTGCCATAGCGTTCTTGGCCTGCTTAGGCATTCTGTCGCAGTAGGCAAAGCTATAATGTGGGTCCTGTAAAAAGGAGGTCCACAGCGGTGTAAATTACAGTACTAGCCTCACGTGATGCACACTGGTATGACATCTTGGCTGTTGCATACAGAAGACTATAGTTAGGTTAGCTCTTGTTAGCTTTTGCTATTGGCTAAGCTTTTGGAAGCTAGTTGTAAACGAGAGCAGATAGGAATACAAATACCATCATTTTCAACCTGCCAGACAGACAGAAACACACCAGTGCAGCGGGGCATTACTGCAGGGAGGTCTTCATTATCTGGCTTGTGTTTTTTTTAATGCCCATGTGCACACACGTGTGTCTACACACGGAAGCATGCGTCCACATTCCTAGTGCGTCCTACAGAGTTAGACAGGACCTATAAAGTTGGCTCTAGTCTTGAGCTCTAATAACACACTGAGACAGCAGCCTCAACAGGAATAATAATGATTGAACCGTACAGATGCTGCCAGCCAGCCTGGCGTGTTTTAATAGGGGGTGGGGGTGACACGGGTTCTGCCTTCTGGGTGTAAACAAGGCCTTGAACCTCAGCCTCTCTGAGAGCAAATGTCCTGGAATGTCCTCTGCACAGATTAAAGGTAAAGTCAGCTATTGTAAGATAATACACTTTGTGTCAAATTCAACATTCAACAAGTGTCTCCTGGCATTTACCTGGCTTACCGTTCTCTGTGCGTGTTGAATACATAATCTGATACTTGTACACAGCCCTGGCTCCATAAATGGGAACATAACAAAGTGGCGAACACCGCTCGTATCAACAAAGCCGTAGCGCTACGCTTTGCTTCGCCGCAGGCGTCTCACACGTAGGCAGGGATGGGAGAGAGAGATGGTAGAGAGGGACAGGCGGGCACATTGGTAGAACAATGGCCCCTTATGCAGGTGCACATATTGTGGCCATGCCCTCGGCAGCATCTGTGCACACGCTCGTGCACCCGCCCGTGTTGTGGAGCGTGACGGCGGTGGAGGCAGCTGTGTGCCCGTGGTCTGGGGGCATGTGCTGGGAGGATCCAACGGGCGTCATGGCAACCTGTGGTCCAAAAACACTGCACCACCAGGTCTTCGGGCCCAACGCATAGAGGACACCAAAGCTGTGTTGATAGATGGGTCTCAGGCCTCTCCCACCTACCGGCGTGCGTGCGTGCGTGCGTGCGTGATGCTGAGAGAGAGTGACTGTGTTCATGATGGGGCCGGGCATTGGCAAGGACCTCATGATACGATGGGTATCATAATTCATTGGTCATGATTCAATGGTATCGCGGTACATTGCACAAAAGGTGTTGAGTAACACTTCTAACAGGACTCAAACTAGTGCATTGTTAATCAAATCTAACACACCCACCAAAGCAGATGCATGATCTCCCCTCTCTCCTTCTCTCCCTTCAGACTCTCATGTTAGGCTGTTTGAGGACAGTTCAGTTATATTGTAGAATCAGACCGCTATGACAACGCACAAGTAATATGGCCTACAAGTTTGGCAACACTCTCATATCGATGAGATTGTAGATCAAGGGGGCAACGGGGGTAAAAACCAAGCAAAATGTTTGATCATTAGGCTATGTTGCTTATGGTCTATAAATGCACAAGACATAAAAGGAAAGCGTCTGCCGGTGTTTTAGCACGCAGTGCTTTTAACAAGGCAGTAACAGCGCTCGAACACAGCAGATCAGTGGAGCTGCATGCTTGGTGTTTGCACATGTGGCGTACAATGGGCACGAAGCGAAAACGGCTACGCTAATTTGTGCCGCTTCAATTGAACCGTGTTCGCGTGTATCGCATTCACTGCGTTGTGCAATGTTTTCGTTGACGCTTTAGTCATGCGCTGCATCTAGCAGAGTGATAATATTGTTGGCTGCTGCTGGTCTGGTATTTACGGCGCCGCGGTTATTTAGCAGGGCCAAGTTGATCTACAGAGACGTGGATGTGTTTAGGGAAGGTAGGCTACTCACATTGGTCGTCTCTTGGTTTCAGGAAGACTGGGCGAGTTCACAGTGCATTGCTGCCTCTCATAGTCCATTAATGAGACCGTGAGATGTGAAGACCGGTGACGTGGTTACCGGTCTAATCGTCCCAGCACTAAAATGGACCGCGTGGTGTAAGCGCTGTGCATATTGCCTCGCATTCGCATTCACCCCTTCACACACACATTCATGCACCAAGGGAGTCAGCCATGCAAGGTGGCATCTGACCACCAGGAGGAAGGGTTAGATGTCTTTCTGTGGTTTTGTTTTGCCTCAAAGAAGACATGGCGGACATCTTTAATCCCCTGTCTTCTGTATGTTATTGGTGATCATTCACATGGATTAATACATGTTTTAGAAATGTACACTAGGGGCTTTAGCATGGTATCTGTCCTCAGGTTCTACAGCTGCTGTGTGTCCTGACCACCCACGGTGAGCTGTTGTGGCGTGATGGGCTTCGAACCTTGTCCAAGCAGGAGGCCCTGGCCCACCTCCTCTCTCTAGCCGGGGGCTCGACACACAGGTCAGGGAACAACCACCGTGGACCTTTATCTGAATCTGCCATAGGAGCCCATTGAAGCCTGGCTTCATTAGCCGTCTATGGGCCACGCTTCCATTGGTCTTGACTGACCTGCTACACTGTATATGAACATAGATACAGTAGGTTTTAGAAGGGATTGAGCGTTGAGTACTATAGGCTCTTTGGTACACAGTATATGTTATCATCTATTTAATGAACAGTCTTAGAGGGGTCGCCACGGAGCCTTGCCTACAGTGTTCCTTTAATTGTAAACGTCAAAAACCTCCTCAGTCATGCCCTCCCTTCTGTATGCCAGGAACACAAAACATGTCGTGAGTGATCGGGGCAGGGGGCAAAGTGCAACCAACTCTCGTTCTTCTGTCGTCTTTCCGCCCCACGCCTCTGTTAAACACGGAAGCCTGTGGAAGGCCCGCACACAGTTGTCAGGCCGGCTGTCAGGGCTGCATTCAGAGCCAGCGTGCATGGAAGAGCGGGCTGGCTTTGCTGGTGCACCTGGACGCAGGTGTGCCCCACTGGCCCCTGGAAGTCTGTCCTATACAAGCCCGTACAATAGTACACACACGCGGAGGGAGAAGATACATCAACGGTTCATAGGTCTGTGTGCACGTGACACACACAATTATAGGCCCACAAGAACCCCCACACCAATTTGGCACATAGCTCTATCGTGTGTGCGTGTGCGTGTGTGTGTGTGTGTGATATAAGCGCTTTGACACCAGCTCTCACACACACTTTTCTGACAAGCTGCTGCTGTACTTTTCTCACCCTAACAAGAGCATACAGGCTTGAATAAGGATTGGATTACAAAGGCTTTTAGCCCTCCTGGCCCGGCCACAATGGATCCGCTTTCCTTCTGGAGTGGCCCCAAGGTTATGATTATAGCTGGCCAAGGATCATATTGGGTTGCCGTCTTACCTCGTATCCCATGTGATCAAATGGCACTTGGCCTATTGTGACACATAATGTAGTGGCAAATGCCACCACACTTCCCTGTGTGCTGTAAGGCAATATGTGTGCAGGTGATCGTGGTAGCAGTTGTTGTTACCCCATCTCAACTGAAAGAGCTCTTTCCTCAATTGAACTTTTTGCTTTGCCACTAGAGGAACCAGGACAATGTTGGTTCCTGGGCCATGTTTAGGTTGGATCCTTTTTGAGGGTGTTTTTTTATTGTTGATGGACTACAGAGGTGGAAGCTCAAAAATCTCCATATATATGTCTAGTAATTTGAGGAAAACGAAAAGTAAACAAACTCAATTGCAAAAACAAAACGGGAAGCCAAACAATAACTGAAATAGTATTTAAATCATGACTTCATCACATTGCCAGCTGTAGTTGGTCAGTGCCCAACCATTGGAAAGACATGGTAGTTTTCACATATGATGGTTTATGGCTTGATATCTTATGTCAGTATATCTTATATCTATATATTGTTTCTAAAATGTATAAACCTGCCTTAGTCATATGTCCAATACTATAGTATTGGAGAGTTATATAGTAATATAAATGTGTTATATTGATCTTTATGGTTGCCTCGGCTAACAGGACAATTTAGATTGAGTGTTTTCACTGAAAATAAAATGTATTATTATCTTAAATAGGACCATACAGTTTCACTGGGCACCTCTAGTTTTCAATATTGAATCTGATTAGCTGTCTCCATGCTCACAGTCCTCATGGATACATGGCAACAGCTGAATGCTTGTTTGTTTCAGTGTGGAGCTGCACTGTGCTGCCTTAACTCTGGCTTCCCGACTGGTGGTTCAATTGATGACCTCTGACCCCGAGGTAAGCAGTTTATAGAATGATATGCAGGTCAGTGTGCTGATATGCCCTGGCTAGATGCAGAAATGGGTTGAATGAAGCAAAACGAACATGGTCTGGATGTTTATAAATTGATTTGCAGGGCAAAAGTTTAAATCCAGGTGAATGAAAGTAGAACTGACCCACTGTGAGCAGGGTACAGTTGGGAGACTAACGACTGACCCACTTTGAGCAGTGTACGGTTGGGAGACTAACAACTGACCCACTGTGAGCAGCGTACGGTTGGGAGACTAACAACTGACCCACTGTAAGCAGCGTACGGTTGGGAGACTAACAACTGACCCACTGTGAGCAGCGTACGGTTCGGAGACTAACAACTGACCCATTGTGAGCAGCGTACGGTTGGGAGACTAACAACTGACACACTTTGAGCAGCGTACGGTTGGGAGACTAACAACTGACACACTTTGAGCAGCGTACGGTTGGGAGACTAACAACTGAC
>JAODUH010000007.1:389742-407577 GCA_027564835.1 Typhlichthys subterraneus
ACGGTTGGGAGACTAACAACTGACACACTTTGAGCAGCGTACGGTTGGGAGACTAACAACTGACACACTTTGAGCAGTGTACGGTTGGGAGACTAACAACTGACACACTTTGAGCAGCGTACGGTTGGGAGACTAACAACTGACCCACTGTGAGCAGCGTACGGTTCGGAGACTAACACTACACTTCCTAATGTAGTTCCTTTAACACCTTTCGGTCTGTTCCTGTGCTCAGGGCGTGCAGGGCTATGTGGCCCAGTGGGGGGCGCTAGTGTGTGCATGCTGCAACGAAGAGCAGCCCGTAGAGCTGAAGCTGACAGCGGCTGGTGTGCTGGTCAGCTCCATGGCAACGCTACTGGCCGGCCCAACCCTGCCTCTAGGTGAGTCCCTGTGTGTGCGTTTGTGTGTGTGAGATGTAAGCTCCTGGCTGGGGCTCATACAGACTTGTTAACATTGTTTATGGACTGTCTAACAAACGTATGTTTTCCATGGAACATGTTAATTAATTAGTTTTGTTCCTTTTGCTATTCTACATTATGTGAAGTGGCCAAACACAGTACCACCGGTAATGCTGGTGGGTCAATCAGCTGGTACCAGTGGCATAGAAAGTTTAAACTAGGAACATGATCTCAAGTTGGAAATATGTGTATCATTTGCCGGGGTGTGTTTGGTACCTAAATTAGTTTTACAGACTGAAAGGTTTGGAATGCATTGTTTATATCTATCAGCACTAGCTTACGAAATTCACTGCATACATGTAATGTGTGTGTGTGTGTGTGTGTCAGGTCTGCCTTACACAGTGTCTCTCTGGAGAAGTCTTTTCACCCTACTACAGGATGAAGATCAGGACGTGCGAGACTTGGCCTCTGACTTCATGTCCAACGTACCCACACACCTGCTCAACACAAGTATGTGTGTGCGCACACACACGCACACACACACACACCCGCCAGCAGAGCAGACCCCCAGCAGGGACCCTTTGCTCTGGGCAGCAAGTAGTAATTTTTTTCTCTCTATTTATTTGTAAAAGGGACCATGTACAAAATACATTCACCTCAAATGAGAGGAAAGATGCCAGATTTAGCTTTAAGCTAATTTCCATCTGAAGTCCCTGAGCAAGTTTACATAAGTGTTTATTCTTTGCAGCGGCGCCACACATTAGCATTGCTATGACAAATTCGAAATCGCAATATATCACCGTTTTTACAGTATCATAAAATATTGAATGGTGGCCCCCGTATCATATTGCCAGATTCTTGCCAATACACAGCCCTATTCCAAAAGTGATGTTTTGCCAAGGCTTTAAGGTTGTGGTAGGAAAGCAACTGCACTGCACAGGGACAATGGTGTCTTCAGGACGCACACACAGTGAAGAACACAAGCACATGTTGTGAGTTGATGACATCATCTCTCGTTAAGTTTGGGTAGCATTCCTGGAATAAAGTGGCCTAATTCTTGCTTGGCTTTATGTGCGCGCGTGTGTGTGTGTGGGGGCGCACGTGTGCACGTGTTATGTGGGTTATGTGTCATTGTGCAAAAAAACGTCTGTTTGTTTTTGGATTGTTGCATGACAATTTAGCTCTTCTCACACACACACACACACACACACACACACAGAAGCAGGTCTCTCCATTCCCACCATCCAAGCCCTGGCAAGCTGATAGCAAGGCCGCACTAAAGGCCTAAGTCATCCCTCTGCATCCCTGGACCACATGGACCCTGTGTATGTGTTTGGAGTATGAGTTAGTGCCCATTCCATACTGAGCAGCACTTAGAGGAGCGCCCCAGGCCATGTGTTTGGAAGTATTCTTTGGCCTTCAGCCAGAGCACAGACATCTGTCAAAGTGTCCGATGTGTGACCACACTCACTGCCTGTGTTGTCCCAGCTCCTCCCACCCGTGTGTCTGCCTCCGCTCATAGCATCGTCCTACTGCTTTCGTCACTGGGACCGGGATACCTTTGTTTTGATTGTTTCTTAACTCACACTCAACAAGAAATATGCTTTTATTTTATTTAATCTACAGAGATATTGCCATAGAGACCCTATGTGGACTTCAAAAGAACAGCTCCTCCCTTGAATGGGAAGGAAGCACAATAGGCTTAATTGCTCTGTGGGTGTGTTTACACAGGCAGAGTGTGTTAGTGACTGGCAGCTCCCCCTTTGTCCATTTTCACAGCAAAGATATTATTGTGTGCGCGTGTGTGTGTGTGTGTGTGTGTGTGGGGGGGGGGGGTTGTCACAATAGGAAGGACTTACAGTAAGATGGCACTTTTGGATCATTTATCTGCAGGGAAGTATCACTGTCTGTGTGTGTGAGAGAGAGAAGTGATACCGTATTAACATATTATATTTCTAATGTTTTAGAGTGTTGTGGTGTGATTTAGAATATTTACATATTTAGTATATTTTATTATGATTTTGTGTGATTTATCATGCTTAAATGATATTAAGAACGGTGGGCCACGGTATGCTTTTGAAAGTCAGGGTGTGATTCATAATGCATTAAATCCTTAATAAATGGCATTTATGAGCGGCTGCTCTTAACATGCTGCCATGGCACTGTAGCAGAGTTGTGATGATAACTGTATGGAGGTAACAGCTTGTGCCTTTGATATGGGGGATGTGAGAACAAGCCCAAGAACAGACTCTAAAAAATAACAAACATTCGGAAAGGGATCATCTCCAGTTAGCAATCCTATTTGTTATTTTAACTATCTAAAAGGGTACCATTTACTTTTTCTACAAAATATATCAATAAATATTTTTTGTCAATTACTATTTGTATACAGTACAGAGCACTGTGTGCGTGCGTGCATGCGTCCACACATACCCAGGTTCATGTTTTGCTGTAAACATTTGCGCGTGTACGTTATCACGTTAGCATGGCTACGGCTCCCCTTCCCAGAGCCACAGTGGAGCCATAGTGGAGCCATTGTCCCAGACTGGAAGAGCATATCTAATTCAAGTCCAACATGAGCACACCTAAATAACTCTACACTAATTGGCTCTGAAATGAAACTCCATTCACCCCCAAAGGACCCCCATGACTGTGACAACTCACAAAGATAGGTTTACAGTATATAAAGCTGTCTGCGGGACTAGAGTAGACCGGGGCCTACAGGGGGAGAGGATAATACAATGATAAATGAGAAGCTCTACCATACAATCTGCTTTAGTCCAATATTGAGTCCAAAGTACTTGATATGTACTTGTAATTCCAATAAACCGGAAATCATTAACGTACCTTAAAGGGTGTGTGTGTGTGCTGTACATGTGAGGTAACATGCTCAACATTATGGATTTGTCACAGAAGATTTCCTGGCAGGCACTTGTGTGGTGTGGTTAACCTACACCAGTCCTAGCTGTCTGTTGACATTACATTTATGAAGGTCATTGCATACAGTTTGGTATAGGAAGTGCTACAGCATACAGTAATCATAAGTGGTGTTTTCTTATGCAAAATACCCATTCTCTTCCAGGCCATTGATGAGTCAAATGCCTGTACTGCATGTAGATGCTCACCTACCCCACCCGCCCAGCTAGTGAATTTACAGCGGATGATGCAGATGACTGGAAGTGAATAGCCTGGCGTCGCAGCACAGGGACACTCATTATACAGAGCCGTTTACCCATTTTAGTCCAGACGAGGTCCCTCAGCCATTAAACAAGTTGAAAGAGGCACTGTTGGCCATTGTTGCATCTGAATTTAACTAAGCTGACCCAAAAGTGCATCTGTCACTATTATGTGTCCTCACTGTTGGCAGTGTCCTCAGTAGTCAAATAGCAGCTCTGCCTCCAAAATAAGATTGAATAATATTTGTCTTTACCTTGACAAAGTATCGTAATTAGATTTGTACATCAGTGGAGATGTGTTGATGACTGCAGCAGAACACACTCGATAGGTTGAGTAAAAATACCCACGCTTGCTGAGAGTGTGTGGTGTTACTACCGCCAATTTAGAACAAATTAAGTCACCAACCAGCACTGACACAGACAGACAGGTTATGGACATGTGGGGTCATGTATCAGGTAGAGACTATTCGTATTACCCCTGTCACATCAAACATCATTTCAAAGGAGTCTTTGTTTCTTTCTGTGGTGGCCTTTGACTTGTATTGGACCCATTGACTTAACAACTAGCTAACCGGTAATACGACACACGGTGCAGCGGTTTTTATGCTAATGCCAGTCTTCAGACGTTATTTTCATGTTAATGTTTACTATTGTGGCTGTTGGAATGCATGCAGTGCAGGCTGCTGACGTAAAGGCCGGGCTTGGTCTCCAGTAGGCCCTGGTTCCCACCCGCCACTGGAGGAAGTCAGGGTTGTAAAGTGTGTTTTTGTTTCACGGCTAGCTTGCGCCACATCACACTCTCGCATGCTGTGCTGTCTTTCACACCTACACTTCCTGGACTCGTCTCCAGCGTGTGTGTTCTAACTACTCATTTCTGTGTGTTCTTTTATACGATGGGACACGCGGTCCCACAGCTCCCGTCCCGGACACAGAATGTCCCAGCCCAGCAGAAACGGGGGTTTAATGTGAGGCAGGCTGTGTACTGCTCCACCAACCCTGCAGACCCGTATTGTACCGTTAGAGATACGCACAGCACGCTACTCACATTGACAGACACTGATGATGTAATGGTGAGGCGATTGTAGGAGTAGTGGCACAGTCTCATACAAGACTCACAGTTCTTGTCTGTGTTTCGTCCTCTCTCAGGGAACACCTCTATCTGGGAAGTGTGAGTACTGTGAGTGCAGAGCTGGCTATGTACTGTTAAAAGCATTTGGATTTTGTGGTCACTTGTGCAGTTAGGTCATCTTGGGGAAAACAAACTGTTTAAAACGTTTTATATCATTTTAAACTAATATTGTAAGGAGAGGACAACCCCGTGCATGGGCGGGCTAGAATTTGCAATCAAACCCACCTACAAAGCACCCCCCCCCCTCCCCTCACAGCCAGAGTACCCCAAAGTGTCATTTATTCACAAATGTTGACACTGGTGCTGATACACTGTTACACAACACAAACAGTAGCAGCCACAATGCCAGGGTGCGCACACACCAACACATGCACACCAACACACACACCAACACACACCACCACGCAACGCACACCAACACACACACACCACAACACACACCAACACACAGCAAACAAGCAGGAAGAGATGAAAGACAATCCCCTTGAGAAAGGGAAGCTGAGAGCAGCAGGGGTTAAGTGACGTGAAGACATCAGCTCAAGTGGCTGTATTCTCAAATGCCTCCACTTTGCACTCTGATTGTTGTTTAATTTAAGGTGCATTTAGGTTTGTGATAAAAAAGGTTTTGTTTTCAGTGAAGCCTCTACGCACACGTTCTGTCTCTCACACACACACACACACACACACAAACGCATGCGTGTGCGAGCCTTCATTGTATGCCTCCTCACTGAAGAGATAAACAGTCTTTGACTGTGTTGATGGGGGTCTGCAATATATGCTGCTTTCCCATAGTGGCACTGTTTTGACTAGTGGCTGTCAAAGCCTTTTGAAGTGTGCTGTTATCTGTGTGTCAGCTGTAGAGGGTCAAGATGCTTGGAGCAACAGGCACACACACACACATGTAGTTGGAGCAAGGTCATACCGTCTGTGTTTCCCTCTATTTAAAGTGTGCTCCTTCACACTAATACTTCCTCCACTCAGGAGGCACACAGACGTATAATAAAACATTGACTGTGTGTTATAGTAGCCACATTTCTGTTGACAGAGTGTAGTGTGCTACATACAGTATAACATATTGATTTAAATCACATGGTCCAGTGGGAATACAGTAGTGTTTGTGTGTGTGTGTGTGTGTAGATGAACATTGGAGCAGTGTTTTGTTCAAATATTCTTCAATCCACTCCGGCCCACAGGCCCCAGTCGTGGTGAGTTATGTGATTTATAGTTTTGTTTCCCAGAAAGGCATCCAAACCCACCCGGGAACGCACGTGCGTGCACACACGCATGCACGCGCTCACACACGCAGGCAGTCTGGAACGTAAAGACAGCCATGCATCACTCAGACGTTTAAACTCCACATTGATCCAGCCAACAACACATTGGGTGCAGATTTCTTTTCTCCCCATGGTCTGTAGCTCATAATGGTCTGACCTGAAATATCTTTCATGTCCTTCTGTAATCGTGTCCCTGTTCGGACAGCGTAAACACATCAGCATTTAGGCTAAAGCGTTTCATTTGGCCTCACTTCTCAAGCAGCTTCCACCAAGAGTGTCTCTGGTCAGCTGACCTCAGGGCCCATCAAAGATGAAGAATAGATGCTCTCTTAGTCACCCGCTCAGTTAGCTCCTCGTGTTGCCTGTTGCCAGCCCACAGCCAACAAGTGAAACCTCCTAGAAATGGTCTTCTTCGTTTCTCCTTTGCGCTGACTGACTCGTCCGTCCACCTCGCAGGTGAAACGGGGGGGTGTTCCCACTGTTGTGACTCACGGAGGCCTGTGTTGTCTGCAGACATGGCAGTATGCCCTACGGTAGCCCTGGACCAGGGCCTGGGCCTCCTGTGTCGCCTGTTGGCCGTGTGGAAGCAGGTGCCAGCGGGCGCCCTCGCCATGGCCCGGTGGCTGCTGGCAGAGGGGGAGAGCGATGGCGGGACGGCCGTGGAAGAAGCTTCTGGTCTGGTGAGGATTAGTAGTGTTCTCTCAGTGTGCCATGGAGGGATTAGTACTAATGTGTGTCTAACAGTAGCTAGTATGAAGTTGAACAGATCTTATCGTCTCCCACTTGTCCACTTGTTAGGAAGAGGAGGACTTCCTGTTTGAGAAGGGGGATCTAAACCTGTGGGCGGAGCCTGTGCAGTGGGTGAGAATGCTCCACAGACACCTCTGCTGCCTCGCCCAGAGCCAGACGCAGGGCCTCGGAGAGCCGAACCAGGCCCAGCTCCACCGACTGTCAGCCCAAGCAGAGGCCCAGGAGCTGGGCTCCACACAGGCTCTGAAGGCCCTCCCACCGCTGCCCCAGTTCTCCTGCACTGCGGAGCACGCACAGCTGGTGCTGAGGCACGAAAGGGCCACCCTGGCTCTGGATGTACTGAGGGGGCTGAGGGAAATGGGCCATCAGGCTTAGTGGTCTAAGGCATTAGAGAGCTTGGATCTACACGTGCTTCTCTCCCATCATCAGATGTGAATGAATGGCTTGGACAGGCCTCTAGCATGGATGCAAGCAGGACTGTCACAAAGAAATCACCATCTTCAGGTCTTAATGCATGCTCTTGTGGTGGCATCTTTATAACATATATCATTTTACACTCTGCCTGTAGTTTTAATTTTTATATGTTTTAGTTTTTATTTATGAAGGAGCTGTACTTGTAATTCCATGTTTGTCCAGTTTTTTAACTAAATAAAGACATGAAAGTCATGAAAATGCTACGTGAGTGAAGGTGCTGTGGCGTGAATGTGCGCACGTGAGAACGTGTCCGTCAGGGATGTTAACGGTAGGACAATCGAGCAAGGTGTTGAACCTATAGACATAGGAATGTATTGCTGTCTATGGCTGAACTAACCTGACACACCAGATGGTTTGTTGCACACAACCAACTGGGTAGCTGTCCATTGAAACTTAAATGGGAAGGTTGTTGTGAACCATCTGTCTATCACGGGCGGCTAACATTACCTAAACCACACCTGTAGCTGATTGGTCAATCAGCGTTAAACCAATCAGCGTTGTATTGGCTGCTAGAGGCACATGGACTTAAAGCCTGTTCAGACTCATACTTGAGATGAAGTCACACTGGAGCTTGCGAGATCAGAATGCTAACACAAGGCTATGATTGAACCAGTATGTGGACCCCATAAAGTTAATTTAGCCCAGCATGTGTGAAATGGCACTCTCCATTCACATCTTGTCCCCTATCACTTGTAGAGCTGCTGTGTAACAAGCATGTAGTGTTTGTCATGAGTACAATGAAAACAGCAATGTAGCCTACTGTAGTTCTATATTAAGGTAAACACTTGAATGTTGCAATTGTTTATGGAGAGGAGCTTTATGACCAGAGGATGGGCTTTTGAAATCGAGTTAAATTGCCATTACTGAAGTCTGTCTTCTGTATATTTAAGAGGTGGTGTTTTCCTGTGAAATGTAATTTACTGCAGGATATGTTCCATTGGAAAGGCACTTTAAAAAAAATTCCCTATAGTTTCCCTGCCTGATTCCATAATTATGATTGCACAGTGGACTTGTGTGTGTTTATAGCCTATACACAGTGTGTGTGTGTTTATAGCCTACAATATACACAGTATGTGTGTGTTTATAGCCTACAGTATACACTGTGTGTGTGTGTTTATAACCTACAGTATACACAGTATGTGTGTGTTTATAGCCTACAGTATGCACTGTGTGTGTGTGTGTTTATAACCTACAGTATACACAGTATGTGTGTGTTTTTATAGCCTACAAGTGCACACAGTATGTGTGTTTATAGCCTACAGTATACACTGTGTGTGTGTTTATAACCTACAGTATACACAGTACGTGTGTGTGTGTTTATAACCTACAAGTGTACACTGTGTGTGTGTATTTGTGCTGGTCTCTTAGCGTGGCTCCTCCATGCCTGTTAGCATGTTCCCTGTTACAGTAAAAATGAAGTCATGTTTTGGGCTGCCTGAACCTCCCCCAATAAAAAGACATGATGGGAGCGCGGCTTGTGGACGAGGAAATGTTTTAGGGGTTTCTCTAGAGACGAGCCTCACCGAGTCTGTCCTTCACATTAAACTATTCACCAGCCTGCTGAAACGGGCGCTGGGCTGTGCCAAACACTAATTTTAGGGTTGCTTGTAGTAGATTCCAAACTCTTATGTCACTTGTTTTTTGAATGTTGCTATTTTTTTTATTTATATCCCCCTCTCTTCTCTGCCCCCCTCCCTCCGGCTCAACCATTAATCTCTGGAGAGAATACTGAATATGGCAACAGTAAATAAACATTTTGCATGACCGCTTACATCCTTTATAGAAAACTGCTGTTGGTAACCCGTGTTGCAGAAACTATCAAGTTATGATATGTGTTGCAGAGATTTTCTACACTTTCCTGACCAAAATCTATGTTGTGTGCTTTGCTACCAATTCCAGTTTTTCCACAGTGGTTTTTAAACCTGAAATAGCCTACCTCAAACTGTTTAGTAGCTTAACATATTCACGTGAAACTCCCTCCATCCAGAGAGGGTTACATCATGCTGTGAGACGGGAAAGGTTATTGCAATCATGGTGCACTCTAGCCTAGCCTAGTCTACTTCAGTTCAAGAAAATTTTATAATTCTTCATCCCAACATTTGTACGGCAGGTGGCGCCCCAGTCTGCCAAATAATGTCGAGGCTCTTGGGGGCAGTGTGTCTCTTCTATTTCTGCCTAAACCACATTCCTTCAGTCTCTTGTGACTTCTGAGATTGCCTCAGTTGTTGGCGGCGGGTTTTTTTTTTAGCCCTTGAAACCCTGTCGTTTGTAAAGAATTGTACTAAACTGGCGGCACCTCACTCACATCGCTGTGTTAATACGCTACACGTTTATGATTCATACAAATGCCTCGCACGATGCTTAAAAGTTCGGATTTTAGAAATGTCGACTCTCAATTCCTAGTAGGTTATTAGGACCACTGAAACGTTTCTCTATATTTGATTATGCAACAACTGAAAATGGTGTAAAAACTATCCTGAACTCTGCCTATAGGCCTAACTCTTCTGTAGGCTAGCGTGTGGTCTCGCCCCTTTCTACGGAGGGAGTGAGAGAGAGAGAGATGGGGAAAAAAGTCAGAAAGATGGGCAAGGAAAGGGTAGGGGGTAGGCTACAAAGTAAGGAATGCATTCTTCCATTATGAACATATTTTCCTAAACGCGTACATTAAAATGTACTACATTCTTTCTCAGCAAGAATCACCCAACAGCACACCCAAAAGCAAAACCAACTTCCACAAATCCGGATGAAAAAGTTTTGACGGGGTAGGATTTCAAGGCGTGGTGTAAAAAAGGCGGCCCACCAGTGAATGGAGCGGGAGGCGAGGCCTGCAAAAAGTTTTGCTAAAACTTCGGAAGGCCCCTCCCTCCCTATCTACCACCAAGCGTTTATATACATGTGCAAACAGCAACAGTTAGTGAAGCACTCTGGTTTAGCGCTTCTCGGAGGGGAAACATTAAAGACCTACACCATAACAACACAAAGTTGTTTACCCCATTTTAACTGTCTTCTGTACTGGACATTAACTTTTTCAAGCAATTTTCTCAACTCTCTGTAACCAGTCGTGGCACAATCTACGCTCGTTGCTCCGCGCATTCAAGGATCCTGGCCGGTCCTCCGTGAGAGAGGGAGTGCGACAGCAAACTTCGACACAAGAGATGTCTGCTACCATCTTGTCCGCAATGTACGACTTCGACATGCTTTACAAGGTAGGCTAAATGTTAACCGTATGCACTCGAAAATCGATCGGGTTGTTTAACTTAAATATTTAACCTATCATCATGGATGCATTGCCTCCAACCTGTTGACTTGCGACGTCACATCAAGCTAGGTCGATGTCTTATTTTGAAACCGTTCAAACACAATTCCCACAATATATTTTTGTTTATTCTCAGGCAAGTTGCTAATATGTCTTTTCCATTTTACTAGCATCAGGATAAGGGCATGAACATGAACGCCATCCACATCAACAGCATGCTGGATAAGAAGGCAGTGGGGGCTCCGGTGACGACTGCGAGCCCCAACGCTTTCACGCCAGGATTTTTACGCAGAAACTCAACGAGTAACATGGAATCGATGAACAACAGCAACAAGTACACCATTAGCTCCTATAGCAGTCTGAAGGAGAATTTGCAGAGCAGCAGCAATGCCACTGCCCTCATGAACAAGGAGAACAAGTTTCGTGACCGAGCCTACAGCGAAAACGCGGAGCGCGGCGTCGACCGCGGCCAGCAGCTACAGGTTCTGCAGCAGAAGCCGGGTTCTCAGATAAATTCCACTCGCTACAAGACTGAGCTGTGCAGACCCTTTGAAGAGAACGGGGCGTGCAAGTACGGGGAGAAGTGCCAGTTCGCGCACGGCTACCACGAGCTGAGGAGCTTGTCACGTCACCCAAAATACAAAACGGAGCCCTGTCGCACCTTCCACACCATCGGGTTCTGCCCTTATGGTCCACGCTGCCATTTTATTCACAACGCCGACGAGCGTCGACCTGCTCCGGCAAACGCCAACGTGCAGGGGGAGCCCAAGCAGACTCGGGACCACTGCGGCTACGGTCACAGGGATGTCATGCCACCGCAAGCCGGGTACAACCAGCGGGACAGACCAAAGCTTCACCACAGCCTGAGTTTCTCCGGATTCTCCACCCACCACGGACTTGAGTCTCCCCTGCTCGAAAGTCCTACTTCGCGCACTCCACCGCCACCTTCCTCAATCTCGTGCTCCAACTTCTACGAGGACGTGCTGTCGCCCAATTCCATGTCTTGCGTCAACAGTGCTTTCTCTTTCCCCGGGCAGGACCTAAAAGCCTTACTGGCCCCGCTAGCTATACACCCCCCTAGCGGCATTGCCAACCACTCCAACGGTGCCCATTATGGAAACATTCAAGCCAACATGTGCCAGGCTTCGCCAAACTACAATATGAGTCACTTGCAGTTTCTGCGGCACCTGAACGAGTCGCCGGTTTTCGACCCTCCCCCCAGCCCGCCCGACTCCCTCTCTGACCGGGAGAGCTATGCGAGCGGGTCCCTCAGCTCTTCTGGGAGTCTCAGCGGCTCTGAGTCCCCGAGTTTGGATGCTGGAAGACGTTTGCCAATCTTCAGCAGGCTGTCGATTTCAGATGACTAATCAGCCTTTTCATGTTATCTGCAGTGGATAAAAAAACGTATCCCGACCTGGCATTAGATTATTTTCTTGTATGTAATATGATAGCTGTATAAAGTAGATAGCAACAGAAGGCATTCCATCAGTGCCTTGCCTTAGGGTCGCGATTCATGGCAGCCCCATGCTCTATATCAGGCAAGCCACACTTTCCTCGGATAGATGTGTAACATGACTTGACAAGAAGAGACTTTAAGCGGTTTCAGATTTCCTCCATCCTGCCAAGAATATGCCTTGACACAAAGTAACATTTTTTCCCAACATATTTTATTCTGAAAGTTTAAATTTCCATTCCAGAACTGTATACATTATTGTCTCTCAGCGCCACCCAGTGGTTCGTTTGGTTAGCTATCTTGTTGCTTTGTTTAAAGCACTCTTGAGTTTGTTTGGGGAAATCACTGCTGATGGTTGAATATATATAAATATATATATATATTTTTTAGCTGTTTTGAGTGACATAGCAGTGCAGAACTGGCTATGGAGTATTTAACTTATTTATTATCTTGTGAAAAGTATAGGCTACATTGGTAATTTGTGTCCATACTGTATTTATCAAGTATGATGAAGCAATAGATCTATATTCTTTTATGTTTAAATTATGAACGCCATTATTAATCTGCATAAAGTGGAGTGTATGTTCTTTTCACAGTAATATATGTTTTCTTCTTTTTGTAACTTCACTTATTTTTATTGTAAATGAGTTAAAATATCTTTAATTTAAGAGAACGTATGTGATATTTATTTCATTAATTTTGTTTCCTTGTTTACGTATTAAAGGTTTGCGTGATTGCTGTTTTGCTCCTGAGGTTGTCCGTGCTGTGGAAGGCATTTTTTTTTTTTTTTTTTTTTTGTGTAAGAATCCCTATATAGATGTTTTTATAGAATGTTAAATGTTCTGGTTGTGTAGACCGTCCAATCCCTACTTTATTTTCTAGCTAGATCAGACTTCTGTGACAAAGAATCCAATTAAAAAAAAAAAAAATTAACCAAAAAGTATTTTTGTTTTGTTTTTGCACGAGGTTACTGTGATTCCAGCCACGTGCTAAAGAATGTAGCAATCCCTTGTGCCCCAGTATTATGTTGTAGTGCCTAAGGGGTTCACCATCTTGACATGCCTTAAGATTAACCAAATAAAGTATTTTCCTACAAGACATATTTTATTATTATTACATAAGTTGTACTGAATGTAGTGTTGGATTTAGAAATTACTTTGGTTTTTTTAAGGTTGTTACCACTCACAAGACACTGATGCCAACAACCGTTACTTTTCTAAGCCCCCATTCCTCAACAATTTAATTTGATAATCTTTGCTTTTTTTCTCATTCTAGTCTTAGTCTCATTTGCTAAAGAGGGAATTTGTTTAACATGTTTGGTTTGTACATAGTAGGTACAGGGGATGCGCACTGTGTACTTTTGACTACTTTTTCACAAGTAATGCTTTTTGAATGTATCAAAATGGACAAAAAGACAACGCAAGTTGTATTATAATTGTGTTTTTTGGTGGGGAGTCAGTTCACTACAAACTGAGTGTGAGACTGTTAACTTTGTACTGTACATTTCTTTTGTAGTTCTCCCAATAAAAATCAGTTCAAAAGAGTTCCACTGTACTACTGGTTTTCTATCATGTGTTTACTATACATCAATAATGCAGTCTCACAAAGGTGTTGTACTCACAAGAGAGAACATTTTGTTTTTGTGACTTTGGAGATATGGTAATATAGTTTGTGTATTACACACCAGAATATTGTGTTCTATTAGGAATGTGGAATTTTAAGTGTCCACAATGAAGCAGTGTTGCTATCAGCTACCAGTGCTGCTCACAAAACTTAAAAATATTTATGAACATAAGGAAAACTAGAAAAATGGTTTTCCCGAACACGTCTGAGCCTGTTAACAGCAGAGACCGGATGTCAATCAAAATGGTTAGCTTTGTGTCTGTCTATATATCTTTGTCCTACGGATAAGATTACATCTTTTAATAAGTCAAGCTTTATGACACTATTCCTTGACCCAGTGAACATTGGCATGCAGTAAAGCCCTCCTTCAAGGGAAACATAGCCGCCAGTTGTCTGCAGTTAAGATTACGTGATGCAACCATGCCTGCTTCAAAACATGGTGTCACAAGAAGTGAATAAACTAATATTTCAGCACACATAATATTGTGCACAAAATTGCATTGTTTGATTGTTTAGTAATCTGGTTTTAATACAAACCTTTGTGTTTAATATTCATCAGGCAGTTGAAACTAGACACCAGCCAAATAAGGAGGCTCTGTCAATAGTAACATTGAGCTAAAATGATCTTCCGATAATCCTACTGTCATTTAAAATATTGAATTTAATATTTTAGCGAAGGCCACTTGTCATTACAACGCCCAAATCTAACTAAGATGGGGGTGGTTTGCATTTATCCATGGCAGTCAAAGTGAGATTCTGCTGGATGCTTTCAAAAATCCCCTCAAATAAATTATTGGCAATGTTATTTTCCAAACTTATCAGGCCTCGCAAAGTAATTAAGAAAATATAAGGCATAGGAGCCATGTGGCTCTTAGAGTTTACGCCAAGATAAGGCAAGCAGGTAAAGGTCTAGCAAATATTTACTGTGTCCTCACATTATTTCATAACTAAATGTTTATCAGACTAGAGCCAACAGGCTGCACAATGCAGCTGGTGGTGCCAGGAAGAATCCATGTACAATGTGTATGTGTTGCTTGAACACGGGTGCACTGCTATGGGTGTGTGCTTGTTCCTTATTTGGTTTATTTTGTCCATCAGCACATGAACACACATTGGTCAGAGGAGTGTATGAAAGTCCATATATGTGATGTCTGGTAACATGCATTCATTTTTGTTCAAGGACACAATACTGTGTGTGTGTGTGTGTGTTTGGGGGCTTCGCTGGTTAATGGTTCTGGAGCTCCTACAATGAAAGGAAATACTCTTAGTTGTGATTAGGGCAGGAAGAGCCACAGTTCCTGGTCAACACCCATTTCCACCTCTTCTCTCCTGCTGGGTTCCCTCCGCCTCCAGTTCCTCTCTCCTCCTAGAACATACTATTTGTGTTCTACTTGGCTGCACTGGGAAGCTTGGCTTGTCCTGGTATTGTTTTGGTAAGCTTGGTACGTACCTGCTACATACTGTACAGTAGCACCTCTATAACGCTTCACAGGCTTACCACACGTGAGTTTCCTTCAGGGAATCACCACAAATGGTATGGGAGCACAGAAGCAGCTCTCACCTGACCAGGTACTTGGAAGTGGTAGTGTGTATGATCCTGCACCATTAAACCAGCCTGGATTTAGATGTCTGGATAAGCAATGGGTTATGACAGTAATGGGGCCAAAGCATACTTTAACAAAACTACTTGAATATACCTTGGATTTTGTATTATCATGTTGGTTGAACTGTAATGAAAGTCCTTAAAACAAAATAGTCCCAGCAAGACAATTGAAACCAGCATTAGACACAAAGCAAACTTTGACTGCTTTGAAAGTTGCTCTCCACAGTCTGTGCTGAATGAAGGAAACGTTAACAGTAGCTGAGGCCCGGGAGTACATTGAGGAGGTGGGTCATGTTGGAGAGAGAGAGAGAGATAGTGCTGCCATCTTGGTCTCCCTTGCTGTCTGCCTTACTGTAAATATTTACAGAGCACCTTGTGAGGCTGGAGTGTTTACCGCCAATGGCTGCCACTCCCCAACACTGACACTGTGCTGAGGCCAGAGTAAACCCAGCGCTCAGGTTGTGTACATGTATGCACATTATTGCAGATGAGATAGCTCCTGCATTGCAATGATGTGCGTGCGTGTGTGGGGGATGAGGTGCTTCCCATGGTCGCTCCACAGCTTCATAACATGGTATCCTGGCTTACCATTAGGCCCCATTGCTGAGCTCCTAGCAAGGTATGAATTAACACTCAGGAAGCCAGGACAGAGAGAGAGAGAGATGTTTACCTTGCCCCACCCTGTGCACATGCCATGCTGAAGACACGTTGGTGACGTCACAGCTTAGCACTTGGAACATTCACTTGGGGGGGGGGTCTGGTGTTAAGTACACAGGCACAGACTGGTGAGGTTGGGTGTCATTCTGGGTTGCAGCCTCGGCTGCACTGGTGAGTCCATCACAGGTGTGCTGTAATACAACATGGCCGCAATGGCTTCACTTCTACTGGATGTTTGATAAGTCACTTCCGCAACCCTGTCAGTTACATTCAGTTGTCCTTACTAATGAAGCTGGATTGAGTTGAGCACTGTTTGTGAAATGCTAATGCAATAATAACACAAATATACAGTATATACGTTATAGGGCTAGTGGCCAAATGTTATAACATGTATTTTAGATGTCTACTGTGTAATACTTATCACAGTATGCATTTGTGAATGCATTTGAATACACTTGCAGTTTTCTTTGCATTAGTAGTCTATCCGGACTCAAATCCATAAACTAATATATTGATCAAATAAATACATTGTTACCTTAAAACCCAGGCTTGAACATACATAAACAACAGTACAACTTGCCCCTGGATGGTAGTAGCCTACAATGATCTCTGAATGAGTAAGAATCCAGTCCTCTGGCTAAACCAAGCCTCTGTTGAAGGTATTTTGTCAACCAACCGCCTCTTCCAACACAGGGCTTTATGCCAAGGTACGATACTTCAGATTAGACAACATTGCAGTTACACAGAAAGCCTTCAGTGTCTAGTTTCCACGTGGAACTGTATACAAGGGCCTAGCCAGGCAAACAGCAACCTGAAAATACACCCCTATCTCTGTGCTATATATGTCACCCTTAACACATGTAGTTTACAGCCAAGCAGGATGGCAGCCTGAAGCTGCCAAGGCAAAGGTGACTCAAGGACTTCAGCTGCAATGTTTGCCATGGCCTATCTAGAGGATAGACTGGGCGTGGTCTTGCACATGGATTACAACCGCTCTAGGAGGGCGATAAGGCGATATCTATGAGGTGAAAGGGCAGGGCACCCTGTGAATTCTGGGAGTGTGTTGATATGCGTGCGGTTGGCCTACTTTCAGATTCTGACCAATGGCCTCAACAGAGCGAGCCACTCACGAGACTTCAGTAATGAATGCGGTTGTTATGAATGGACCTTCACGTTGTGCTCTGCGGTTGTAGAGAGCATGCTTGTCCTGGGGTGGGGGGGAGTCAAATGATGGTTGTTGAAAACATTTAATGGGGCTGTTTATTTGGAGAGGACCTTGGCACTGAGTATGGCCCTGACTTCTTTCATTTGCCTTATTTCACAGTAAACACTTTTCACCAGGGATGAGATTCGTTTGGGGTCGCCCTTGTGTCTGTGAACTAGTTTTTGTGTGTGGGTGTTTGTGTGTGTGTGTGTGTGTGTGCGCGTGTGTGTGCGCGTGTGTGTGTGTGTGTGTGTTAGAGAGTGTGCGTGTTGTCTATCCATTCGAATGCTTGTGTGCGTGAGTGTGTGTGCATGCGTGCATGTGTGTGTGTGTGCGTGTGTGCATATGCATGCATATGTATATGTGTGTGCGTGTGTGTGCGTGCGTGCATGCGTGTGTGTGTGTGCATGTATGTGTGTGTGTGTGCGTGTGTGTGCGTGTGTGTGTGTGTGCGTGCGTGTGCATATGTGTGCGTATGTGTGTGTGTGTGTGTATATGCATGTGTGTGCGTGCATGTCCAAGGACCCATGCATTACTGAGTAATTACATATAATCATCCAAAATGTTTATTCTGTACAAATAGCATAACTATGCTGTGTGAGTGTGTGTGCGGGCCGACTGTAATGTGGTGTTGTGATTAGCCAGGCCCCAGGCCATGCCTCAAGACAGAGAGGCCTAGCCTGAGTGGTGAGAGAGAGAGAGAGAGAGAGAGCTCAGACCACTTTTGAGGGTTGAACCGCATCTGTGAGGAAGTTACAGAGGTCAAAGGTTACCGGTATATGGTGCTGGCAAGAGTGTGCGCGCTGGGGATGTGTTTGTGTATGTGTGTGTGTGTGTGTGT
>JAODUH010000007.1:407677-410177 GCA_027564835.1 Typhlichthys subterraneus
GGGAGAGAGAGAGAGAGAAAGAGAGTGAGTGAGAAAGGGAGAGAGAGAGGGAGAGGTAGAGAGAGAGGTAGAGAGAGAGGGAGAGGTAGAGAGAGAGGTAGAGAGAGAGGTAGAGAGAGAAAGAGAGGGAGAGAGGGAGAGAGAGAGGGAGAGAGAGAGGGAGAGGTAGAGAGAGAGGTAGAGAGAGAGGTAGAGAGAGAGAGAGAGAGAGAGAGAGAGGGAGAGAGAGAGGGAGAGAGAGAGAGAGAGGGAGAGAGGGAGAGAGATTTTCCCTTGCGAGTGAGAAGGAGGTAGGTCGGTAAGAACAGCAGTGGGAGGAGGCCCCCTGCCTTGATGCCTCCATGCATACAGTACACTCTACAGTAGAAGCTGGCACCAAGCAAGATGGGGGGGGGGGGGCTCCTCCTTATCAACGGTCAACATGGGACTCTGTTGTGGTGGTCACTGATTCATGTACAGACCTGGGTCCTGAAGGGTCAGTTGAACAGAATGCATTACTGTATACAGGCACGTGTGTGTGTGAGTGTGTGTTTGTGTCAAAAAGAGTAATTTAAGTCTGTCGTTGGTGCCAAGTAGAAAGGCAGACACTAGCCAGGTACGCAAGTGTGTGTGTGTGTGTGTCTGCTTGCGTGCGTGCATGCATGTGCGTGTGTGTGTGTGCTTGCGTGTGCGTGTGTACATGCATGTGCGCATGCGTGCGTGTGTGTAGGTGCCTGTGTGTGCATGTGCGTGTGCCAGGCCCATCCCTAAGGCCAGGGCAGAAGGAGTAGAATTTTCCATGGCAGCTTTGGGAAGCCAGCGTTGCCGGGGGAGAAGCGGTCCTCTGGCACGCAGCTGTTGACTTTTAAAAGTGCTGATCTCTCCAGTTGTTAGCCATTTCCTACTGGCAGACACACACACACACACAAACTCACTCACAAGCCTTGGCCCAGACAACCTCTGGGCCTTCCTTCTTTAAAGGCCACTCCAGTCACTGCTGACAGCTTCACAGGGTGTGTGAACTCCACATCCACCTCACATCCAGAAACAATAAAGGCAGAGTCCAACCTCCAGCACAAAGTATGTCCCACAGCACACAGCGCTGTTAAAACTGTGTCCTAGCGGTAGCAGGATGTGTGAATAACTCATCTTCTATCTAGCAGGGGCCTACTAGAATCCTGCCAGAGTCCTGAGCCGCCTCCTGTCCCTCTGGCAGAGGACGGCCTGGGACGAGAGCATGCCGTGGCTTGCTGTTCGCCCCAGCAGTCGCGCTTTGTTTCCACACAGGAATGCGACGTTGAGAAAGAGCCGTACCGCAAACCCTCCCAGCCATTCCAGCCCGTAATCAGATCCAGCCTGTCAACCCCCATCCCGTCTCCAATCTCCCTCCCTCTCCATCTGAAACACATGCCCACAAGCAGAAGACAAACGTCCACATACAACCATCCAAACACCCACACAAAGGCACAGATTGCAATTCACAGATATACCAGTTCAAACAAACCTTGAAATGCATGCAGACAAATGCTTCACGCACGTTAAGTTACAAAGAAGGAACGAGAAGGAAGTATTTAAGATAGCCTCACATTTACTTGGGTTTAGTTCATCTTAACATCTAGTTTTAGCTGTTTGCTCAATAACAATAGACATTATGACTGGTAAAGGTAAATAAATCAACAATCTGTTACCTCATTTCAAGTTTATAGTGTGAATATTTATAGTTCCTTGCCAGTTTTAGTTTTACTGCAATAAAAGGTTTATAGTTCCATAACCTTGCATAACGGTGTGAAGATGGTACAGACAATGTGATCACAGGCCTCGGTTGCTCTCTCCCAACACATAACCACCAAATCTGCTCATCTTTTTCCATCTGACGAGCTATCAAGCATCAAGTGGGAAGATTTCTTAAAGATGTCGTCCTCTTTCTATCTTCATGCAGGAAACTCTTGGATCCCGAGCATCTAAAAGAAACCACAGCTTGGATTACACAAGATGAACACCACATAACCCCAGGCAACTAAAAGGTGTTTTCAATAATTACTTATTATACGTGTTTGGCCAATCAGAAACATCTGCAGCAAATTTAACTGAAAGAGCCCCAAAACATTCCTAAAATAGGAATGACTCACGCACACATGTGCAGAGACGTGCACAAACTCGTTCACACACACATACAGTATACTGTAGAGGCCCACACTGGACCATTGTCAGTATGGGTCTATTTGCGGGCAGTTTTTTTAGCTGGCCGCAGCTGCGGAAATGAATATCAAATGTGGTTCTGCTCTCATAAATCAAAACCGGTTGCTGTGTTCTGACTTTCTCTCCATGCGTTTAAAGTCAATTCGCAGGGGCAGTGTTCATTACACTCAGACCCCAGGCTTAACTCTTTCCTCTGAACCGCTCACAGAGGAGTGTTCAAGGCCGGGGGGAGGGGGACGGGTGACTCAAAGCATGTTTTGAACGTGCACTCGTTTGAACACGTATCATATATTATGTACTGTACGTCAGCAGTGATACAGTG
>JAODUH010000007.1:415177-423545 GCA_027564835.1 Typhlichthys subterraneus
AGTGGACAACTAAAACTTGCTCAAAGGCATATGTCAAATACTGTTTTTTTTCACTTTTATTTCCCCATCGATATCCAGTTTAGATTTTTACATTTACATTTACGCCATTTAGCAGATGCTTTTATCCAAATCAACTTACATATAATACATTCAGTAGTTGGACTGGTCGTATATAGCAATTCTACGCAAAATATATTTTAAACAGAACAATTACAGCATAATGTTATCATGCCTATTACCACGTAATCAACCATATAAAATACAATAGGTAACGGCCTAGCTAATAAAGTGCTTACTTTTTTTAATTTTTTTTATAGAGAGATAAGAGCATGAGAAGTTAAAAGGGGATTCAAAGATGACACTCTTAGATAGGAGAGAGTGCTAAGAGGTGGCGAGGTCGCTGGTCAAGGTACCTTACGGATCTTATGGAGATTATTTATGTTGTTTTGACGACACAATACATATATGGTAATAAGTCATCAATGTGAAACCAACCAACATGCATGTACAGAATGGACAGCATGGCGCTTGTGCTTCATTAGTTTAGCCTTTAATTATTTAGATTTATCCATGAATGTTTATGTACCCATTTACAGAGCCAGGGATGTGTAGAAACCACATTATATTTCAACATGCAGACACAACAGCCATTTAGCAGACCGAGAGGAGATATTCATTGAATTTGACAGTGTATTGAATAAGAATCACTTACTGCACCATTAATAAGTCAGAACAAGGTTCATGAGAATGTTAAGAGTGCACGTGGGAATTCTTAGGTTTATGTCTCCAAAATTCACACACTTCTCACCCATTTACATAGCATTATTTATCACTGAAAAAACCTTATCTCACCTCGTTCCCTCTTCCCTCCCCGGTCCTCAGATGTCTCTCACACACACGTGCATCCATCTCACACTTACTGACCTCTGACCTCAGAGGCTGTTCTGCCAAGGCAACATGACATCACATCCTTTTTGGACACTTGACAGGCACTTTATCACCAATGGCGTTAAAAAACATGATGGCAGTGGAAAGAAAACAAATAAATGGAGGTGGGGAGAGGCAATAATGATGATTATATTATTATTATTATTATTATATTGGTCATTTCACATACAATGACTCGTACAGATACAATGACTTGTCAGACTTGTACACTGTAATTTATACAGTTACATGCCACAAAATGACCAGTAAAATGCCAACACTTTTTGTGGTTAGTTACTGTAATATCAAAAATGCCACGTGGTAATTTGTGGTATTTTACTGTATATTTGGAATTGTCATAAAATACCACTCCAGGTATTTACAGTAGCCTAGTGGTACTGTAGTAACGTTGCCACTGATCTAACTGCCGTTTGAAATCCACTGTGATGCAGTAGCCAGGAAGACACTGCTGGAGCAGATCAGTTAAGGTGATTTACCGTTAACTTTTTAAGAAAATAAGGACTTGGTATTGGTAGTCTAAGTGTGTTTATGCGATCTTCTACCCTACTTTGGAACATCAGGCTGCTACTAGTAGCCTACTAATATAGAGCTAACTTTTTAGAGCTATAGCTACTTTGTCTAGCCTATAATACTGGCTTCATTCTTAGTCAACTTAGACTTGGCATATCAGTTTAAATAACAATACATCATCTTACCATAAATTTGTGTTTTTGAGTTAGTTAATTTAGTCTCCATTTGCTTAAAAAGGGTAGCCTATACCTGGGATACAGTAATGCTACCTGCTGTTTGCTATTTTCAAAACTTTCCCCTGCCATTTACATTATAGGCCAGTAGAATCACCATTTTAGCATTCCTTTATATTTAATGTATTGTTTTAGAATCTATATACAGTATACTGCACATGTTGAGGGTGAGACTTGAGTGAATAACATGTTTGCTACCGTCCCACACATTTTAGTGATGCTTTTAAAATAAGTTATGAAGGAATGTGATTTGATTACTCAACTAATAATTATAGTTATTGCATTTTGCCAGACATGTCATACTTAATTCACAATTTCAACTGTATTTCCTTTGCTCTTTGCATAGCATGCCTAAATGTACCATTTGGCCACAAACAAAAGACAGTGCTTAATTTACACGTATAGCCCATTTCAACCACACCCAAGCATTGGTCCCAGCTACAGACTGGATGGCAGGATATAACTGTCATTTATTCCCTGATACCCAGCTGTGTCACACTGGAACCAACCAAATTAACATTTACCTATGGGGTTGGCCATGACTGTTTTCCCTTTTGTTCTATGCTGTATAAAGTTTCAAACATGCTTTTGTTACCTCAAAACTGTGTTGGTGGACCTTTCACGTTTCTCCCTTGCTGTGCACCATTGTATTATTAAAGCCTGCTTTCCTGATTCAACGCTATCCTTACAACGACTGGTCTACGTTTTTATGATAGAAAATTATTACTATCAGTTATTGGTTCTAGTATGAATGTCGTCTAATGGTGAGTGACTGGCGACTGTTAACCTACGTAATTTAGGATTTCTAGAAATCAACCTGCGTGCAACAGCGTGGTTTGTTTAGATCACAGATAGATAAACAATAGATTGTTTATTTCAGATGTTTGATTGAAATGTATTTGCTTTTAAATTGAGGGGTTACAGACTGATATTTGTGGCAAACTAGCTTGCGAGATCAGGATGGTATCACATGGCTAATTGAGACCCATATACTTACAGTATCTCACAAAAGTGAGTACACCCCTCACATATTTGCAAATATGTGAGCATATATTTTCATGTGACAACAATGAAGAAATTACACTTTTCTGCAATGTAAAGAAGTGATTGTACAGCTTGTAGAACTGTGTAAATTTGCTGTCAAATTGTGCATCCCAGGCTTGTACAATCATTTACGAATTAATTAATTAATTTGAATCATCTTTATTTAAAGATTCTTCATGAGAATTCACCAAGATGAAGGAGCAAAATGCATTTCAACAAATGTTAGTGTTTTCCTGTCCTCTTAGGCATTGGCTATGATTTATCAAATGGGAAAATTAGCATTGTTTCAAAATAAAATTTCCAATGCATACTTTTCATTTAAGTTTTTCTATCTCTTTGTGAAAAACATTAAATATGTCTCTCAAAATGACACCAAGCTCTCTACAAAAATGCTTTCAAAAATGAATTTGAAAATGTATATTATTACTCTCTAATGAGCTAGAAACTGGTTTTGATGTGACAAATCAGACCTAGATAGCGCATAACTCTAACAATGTCTCTTTGATTTATTGCAGTTATTGCATTGGAAATGGGTGAGCAGGACATGGTGCAGTAAAGGAAAGGGGGTACATTCGGAGGTAAAGGTGAAGGGTGGAAGGGAAATTAGTAGGTGGGGTGAAAAGGAAGATGTGGTGGGTTGGTTAGGAATGTGAAGAGGGCAAGAGAGGGAAGGGAGACCAAGGTGTTTTTAGTGTAACATACACTTCAAATATATGTTTAAGAGAAATGTAATTGCTTCTGATAAATAAAATAAACGCTGCTGTTTTATTTGGTGTAATGCCTCTTCTTTGGAAACTTCAAAATTAAAAAACAATTTCTAAGTTAACTTTGATCATTTAAAAATTAATGTTTAGTATAACAAGTATATTTGCTTTGCAGGAAACCATTGTAATGCCTTTACTGTATTGTCACTTTGTTGTGTGTAGCAACAAGCTTTGTTATAAGCATCTTACTATACTAATATTATTATGGTAAGTTACTGTACATTTATAATACAGTAACATACTTGTAACAGTGTTGCCAGTAACATACCGTGAATATTAATTTACAGTAACTTACCGGCAACTTTGTTTGCCAGTAAATTACTGTAAAAGTACAAGTACACCGCAATAAAGAATTACGGTATTGGCATCTTAATGTAAAATACAAATACTGTAAAGCTACTGTAAATGAGTATTACAGTATTTTGCAGGCAATGGTGTTGCCTGTAAATTACCTCAAAAATACAGCAAAAGGTTTAACAGTGTAGCTAGTGATCTAAGACTCTAATCAAAGGCAGACCTATGTGGTTAGTAACAAACAGAGCTAACATCTCAAATGTCTTGTAGGACACCTTTCATATATCTATAAATCCACTCTGAAGCCTGGGCTTGCTGACCTGTTTCATAATATTATTTGGCTTTTGGTGAAAGTGATTTTGCTGCATTTGCATGTACAGTATGTGCCTCTCACAACCCACAATGTGGCTGTGTTGTGCTTCCTTATAAATGGGCACAGGTTAAATCAATAGAGATATTTTATCATAGTATCGTGTGTCGTTAATCAAAGTCTTTATTAAGATACAGTATAATGGGATTTGACATTTGAAGAAGCAAGAAGTACAGTAATGCTGTGTGTGTGTGTGTGTGCGTGTGTGTGCGTGTGTGTGTGTGTGTGTGCGTGCACTGCAGCCTGCAGATACTGTAATGAGAGGAGCTGAGTGATGTCCCGGGGAATGACAGCTAGGTCGCTGTAGGCCAGATCAGCACAGAGATGGGAGAAGAGGCCCTGCCAAAGCATTAACCACTCACCATTGCTCTGCCTTCAAGTACCGCTTATCATCACAAGCACACATTACACGTACATTAGTCAGTGTGTTTTTCCAAATCTTTCATCTATTTTACTCATCATACACTACTGTATCTCCTACATCTCTCTATTTTTCACTGCTTGATTGGACAACCATTTATTATTTAATTTTAACTATATGTTTATGTATAAGCAACAACATTAAATGAAAAACAGCATCAAAAAAGCTGCAAACAACTAACCTGACACAACAGATTGTTTGTTACACACATCCATCTGGGGAGCCGTCCATTGAAACTGAGTGAAAAGAGAAGGCACTTTCAAAAAATACTTGCATGTGATTGGATGAACCTGTGAACCTGCGGAGCCAGTTGGTAAATCTAATTTGTGCCGAAGCCAGTTGGGAGAAGAGAAAAATTATATTTTCCATCAAACTTTAGTTTCCTTTAGTTCCATTTTCTCTTCTTTCAGTAAAAAAATATATTTGTTCCTCTCTCTATATGCACATTTACTTTCTTATTTCTTTTGGAGATTTTATATTTATATATATATTTTATATCACTCCTATGTTCCCAGTCAGAGCTTGCTAATGAAAGTGAAGTTTGGGGGCCCCTGCTGGAGCTGCTGCTCCCGCGACCCGACTCCGGATAAGCGGATGAAGATGGATGGATGGATGGAGCACTCCTCTGACTCCATAGGACACAACTTAAAGTGTTATATATTTTTTTATATCACTCCACTGACTGTATAGGACACCTATAAAAGTGTTACTGTGTGATGGATACCAAAATTCAGGACAAAAAGCTTTTTTTAACCTATAGGGTCTTTTAGTATCTCTAAATTGCCTATTTTGGAAAAAGCATAGACATACATAGTAAAATATTATTTGTATACATGTTATTGTTAGAAAACATTATCTTAAAGGTTGCATGAAGTAGTTGTTTTGTGTTTTCCAGCTGATGCGTCCCAGCTAACAGTTATCTGTATGCGTCTGTTTGCAAAAACATTCAGGCATTCACACATGAATCTTCTAATTCAGTTACTTTTATTTAGGAGATGTTATTCTCAATTACATTCTGATTGGTACACAACCCTGGTTCCACTATTCTGTATTACTTCTTAAGTCTATATAAAGAGCATCACTATTTGTGACAAGATGTGATAACCTTGATGTAGCACTGGCAGAATTATTTATCAAGGAATGGGTATACTTGGTTAAAGAATATGCTATGTGTTCAAGTCAATCAATGGGGTGCAAAATCTGCAGATTGAGGCTAAAAGAGGCTACTGCTGATCATTTCATCACCGTTTTGTCCCTGTAAGTAGCTTACATCTGCATTGTTTTGCCCCCACAAATCTTATTAAAGTTTAAAAAATGAATGAAGCACTTAGTATCCAGGTTTAGACCAGTTGTTTTGGTTTGTGAAACTCTTATTGTTTAATGACACCCAGTGGTAACACACAATACTGCAGGTATTATCTGACTGACCGTGTTAACAATGACATGGTATCGCTACACGATTTTAAATGCATTGTGTTATTGCATACAGAATTATAGCATGCAAGATGTCATGTATAATTTATACCTGAGCACATGTAGAGAAAATAGCATTATAGGTGATAATAGCATACTCTTTATCTGGGATGTGCTGATCACATTTGTCTTTTATGGCTTCTCACACATAAAGGTATCTTAAATGGCCCATGGCTTCACAGGAACAGTGCAAAGGCCAGTAATGACTCCTACCTCTCCTATCTGACTTGTCTGTGGTGAGTTTTACTTGTGACTGTTAAGGGAAACACACTAAATAGCCTGCTTCTAAAAGCCCTTATCTTTAGCCTTTTATTTGCAGTGTTTTCTAATGTTAATCAACAGCAAATGTATCTTAACCCTCATCCTACCATCTGGGGTACGACATTACCAATTTTTGTCCCTAAACAACTTTGCTAATCATTTACTGTTAATTACTGTTTTTTTAGCACATCCACTCAAAAGATTTACTGAGCACTTTTAATAGATGTAACTAACTGTTTACTGCTTTCATAATCATCCTAGTCCTTCTAAGTATAACACTATCAAGAGTCACTTGAAGGGGACAGACACAGATGACCTCACATGTGCTCTGCTGATGACTAAATACTGCTCTAACACTTGTCTGGAAAATCGACTTGTAGAATGTGATGCCTTTCTTCCAGAAACACAGTTAGGAAGGTAGCAAAAGTATGCTCTTCTTGCCAATATGCCCTGAGCATAGCATGAGCCGAATCGTAGGCTACAGTATAGCTGCTTGTAGCATTTGTGGTGTTCATAGCCCTATGTAAACATTATTCATTCTACACTTCTGTACAAATTAAAAGATATAAATTTGAATGTATACGTTTAGGATTACAGTTTTTTCCCCTACCGGTGTTAATGACATAACTAATAATGGTTTTAGCAAATGTTTTTTTCTTTTTTAGACAATTCCTATCCTGTTGGTAAGATGACATCTAACATTTTGTCCCAGTGTGTGTGTGTACAGTAACAACACCCCCCAAACCAACAATGAGCACCTCTGCTCATCACTAGTTTTACCGGCCCTATTTACAATCTTTAATATTCATATATTCTTATTAACATTTTGTTGCACCGTTTTAACTATGTTGATAATTTTAGCAACATATAAGATAACAAACCTTTCAGAAAAGTGATTTACGGTCAACTAGGTGTATGGATTACACTCGTCCCACTTGTATGGTGACATTGTTTCTCCACCAGTGCGGTCATCACTCTGCCCAGTATCAGTAGAAGATAGTTTATGTTGCCAGTTCTCATGTTGTCACTGCTGGCAAACTCCACATAGAGAGGAACAAGACATTTTTTAGGCTGTAATGGCCTCTTAGCAGTTCTCATGCACGCATTACAGCAGTGTAGAGGCATTTATTAAATTGGAGTACTGTACTTATTATGATTACAGCAGCAAAGTGTGTTTGTGTAATATACAGGTAAACTATCACATTATTTTTGATATCAGAGCGGTAATGATTAAAAAAACTGCTCTAAATTTGTAGACAGAGGCTAAAGTGTTAAGCATGTACATAGAAAATTCAAGGGACTGGAGTGGTGTCTTTCTGTTGCCAGCAATCCTCTTGAAGATCTGGAACACCTTGATCTAGTTGTAGACAGTATCTTACTGAAGATCCTTCATGGGCAGTGACAGTTGTCTTGTCAGGGGATTTTAACCCTTGACAAGACAACTGCCTATGCCAATGGCTAATACAACATAATATGATTTAATGTGATTCAGTGGCAATTTCTGTACTTGTTTATGATACTGATAATCTACTGTGTACTCTGTACTGATAGGGTACTTCTACAGTGGGTGGCAATTCCATCTAACTCTTTCAAAACTAACAGCATGATGAGGCCCTCAAACACACGTCATACTGTAGGTACACTACACGATATGGCAGGTACTGCCAAGTCAAGAGCCTCCCGATACGTATTACAATACATGGATCACAATACGGTACGTATCACAATACATTGCGACAGGATACATATTGCAATACTCACATAATAAACTGACATTTTTTTAAATAGAGCTGAAAATACAACCTTCTGGTTGTAACACAAGTTACATGTACATCACAATATATTGTTAACCCAGCAGAACTAATAACTCACACAAATTGACTCAAAACTATTCAAATTAAACATTTCCTTTCCAATGTATTATACTTATGGAACTATGTAAATAACTTAATTTGCATTGCACACTCACAATTAGTATGGGGTGAGGGGGTCCCTTTTAAGGGCAATCCAATCCCTGTACGCCCAAAGCGTGAGCTGTGTACGGATTCTC
>JAODUH010000007.1:424362-450237 GCA_027564835.1 Typhlichthys subterraneus
TATTGGTCCTAGGTCATCGGGGGACACGGCAATGTAGAGCTGTATGTCATCAGCATAACTATGATAATTGATGCCGTGACTCCTAATGACATCCCCAAGTGGCAGCATGTACAAATTAAAAAGGGTAGGGCCTAAAATTGATCCCTGTAGAACACCACAGTTCATTTTATATCTACTAGATGACGATTCATCAATACTCACAAAATATTATCTGTCAGTAAGATATGATCGGAACCAATTTAGAACAGTACCTGATTTGGTACTATTCTAACCATAACCATGATTTGGGCTCGTACCGTCATAAGTGTAGTGCGTGCACATTCATCAACATTTCTAACCAAGAACACCCATTTAAGAAACACAATAATAAAAAAGAAAATGGGAAGACACTTATGTCTATCAGGTCATTGGCCATTGATATTTCAAATGTAGCAACATCTGAAGACGGACTAAAGATGTGTTTTGTGTGTGCGTGTCTTTGTTTCATTAGATGAGGTCTTCAGACAGCCTCCTTTCCAGATGAACACCATGAATGTGATGTCCCCATTCTGTTTTAAAGACTGGGTGGACAAGCAGAAAACATCTCTGGCCAGGGGTCGGCCGATAGACATGTTCGGAGCACAGTTTGAGACAGAGGTGAGGCTACCATATAGGCCCTAAAAGAGCTATACAATCTGTGTGATGTATTATGCACATGAGATGATGAATTAATATGTTGTTATGTTATTGGGAGTGAGAGGTGACATGGAGTTAGTACCAGCTGTGGAAATGAGTGATGATGATGATGATAATAATATTATTAATAATAATAATAATAATAATAATAGTAATAAAATAAATGTTTTAAAAGCTTCTAATAATTAAGAGGGATCAGAAGGATCATATACAAATGGTTTAGTTTAACAGGAATAATGCTACTGCTATCTCCATGACAGGCAATGCTGTATGGACCTGGGCTGACAGAGAGGTGTATACAACAAAGTGATGTGTGGATTTGGCAGCTGGTATGTTACAGTATTCTACACTAGTAGATTACTACTAGTACAATGTTTCTGTAACTTTGTCCTGAAAAATCCAGTTCAGAAAAAAGAAGACAAACTTTTGTTGACATTAGGAAATCACTTCCGTTAGTAATCTTAAGAAACAATCATGACGTGATAAAGAACAGATGGTTACATTTACAGTACATACTTGGTTGAGTGATGAAATCTCTGCTTCAACTCTAGAGGCCTATAACTGTGTAGAGGTGATTATGACACAACAGGGAACATACAGTATGTGTGCGTTTCTCATGGGGCCCCAATGTATTAGCCTGGCTCCACCAACCTTGCTAAAAAATCCAGCATTGCTGGTCACCAGCATAAGGTATACTTTTCATGCTGGGACCAGCATGGAATGCTGATTTGCTGGTACCCCGGCATCCCATGCTATGTTCTGGTGTACCAGCATCACATGCTGGTTGCTGGTGTGCTGGTATACCAGCTAGACCAGCACTACACCAGCACTAACCAATATGAACTAGCCTGGACCAGCATGGAATTCATGCTGGTTTATGCTGGAATTTTTAGCAGGGAAACTATTGATCCAAGATACATTTTCGCTGATATTATAGTCTGGAAAACATTTTTCTGAGTCTGTCTATGCCTGGCTGATAATGTATTCCAAGATATCTCAGATGTTGAATATCTATTGAGTATTTTCCTCCTATTTCTCTCTCTTAGGACGGTTGTTCAAGAGTAACTCTTCACGAGCAAGAGTTTACTCTCTCTCCAGGAGACAGTTTACTTATTCCAGAGCAAAACCAGTAAGTAAAATAATGCTTATTATTGCAGACGATATGTGTTCATCTTTAAAATTCTCTCGGAAAAACGGAAACAAAATGCATATATTATGCAACCCTACGTACATATTTAATTAAATTTAACTTTAATAATATTTGTAAATTAAAAATATATAATAAATAATTTTACTGCATTGTTTTACATTTAAAATACAGTGCTGTATATTTGGTATGTAGGCTAGACATGTATACCGGGTGGAAACATTTACTGAATGCAATGAATTCCACAATGAATCCAATAATCGATCAAGTGTGTTCTTTTTAGGTACCAGTGGAAGAGAGATGAGGGATCTGTCACCCTCTTTGTTGTTCAGAACCCAGAGAGAAAGAGACACTGACGTGTCTTGTCATGCATGTACATAAACATATAGAACAAGAATGGTCACGCTGCATGACTATATGAACAGATCAATAAGTGCAAGGTTAGGGTCAACTCTCAGCTCCATCTTGTGCTTGGCGAGATGTTTAAGCCTTCCTCCATTGACGGCAAGGCACATTGGATAAAATAATCTCCTAATAGATCTTGTTGTAATTAAATATAAGTTAAAACATGTTCTAATTAGCATATTTTTGTGATGCATCCATGTATCCACAGCAATGTAGTTCAGTCGTCCAACATCTTACCAGTGGGTCACTACTACTGCAAAATCCATTTACGGAATAAAGACCAAAAAAAAAATTTGATTGATATCGATCTATCGAGGCAGATGGATGCACATTCTTAGTTCCCTGAGTGATGAGATCTTTGCTTCAACTCTAGAGGCTTATAACTGTGTAGAGGTGATTTTGACATAACAGGGAACCCAATGTATCAACCTGGCTCCACCCAGCTAGGCAGGTTTTTACAATATTAGTATAATAATATCTTAGTTCTTAGGATTTTCTTAGGAACAGCCCAAAATAGGGGGCCTAGTGGTGGGGACACCAGGGGAAAGGGTTCATCCAGGGCACTGTATACGCTGGAACCGCCTCTGGTTAAAACAGTGGGAAAGTAGAATTCTAGACTTAAGTTAAAACAAATGTGTTTACAAAGAACATATGAAAACAATATGCTTGACAACTTCAATAAATCATGATCATAGTCAAGTCAGGTTTAGTTGCACCCCCCTAAATCAGTGTTACGATCTCAAAAGACTAGCCCACATTTTACAAGAAGTATATCACTACCCCATAATAGCAATCTTTTAAGCAATAACAAAGATTTCTTCATTTCCTGGTATTTCTTAGAAGATAGATAGAGGGTGGTGATCTTTTTTTCCTAAAACCAGATTTGACTGAGATCTAACAACTTGGACATGGTTTCACAGCATAAAAACTTGCAAAACATTCGTAAAACAGAAGAAGAAGAAGGTTCCCATAAAAAGCGCATGTTTTGGGTGCAATAACGTGTTTAATAAGGACAAGAACAAACACTCACCAACGTCAAACAGGAAACAATAGGAAACAACAACAAAACACCTAATACAAACCCCAACCTATGTATCCACACAAAACCCACAGGGGCAAACAATAGACAATCAGTGTAAACCCCCGTGAGACAGGGAACGCTGGGACTGTGAACGTATGGCACACCGAGGCAGGAGCACGCTGGCCCTGGTAATGGTGGGGGGGGGCACCCATCGGCAGCGCGGCCCTGGACGTTACAAATACTCACTGGGTCAGTTCTCCAGTCTTATGCGCAGAGTGTTTGTGATCACATACTTCTCTGCTATGAGCGACGCCACGGCCCAAGGCATGGCATATTCCAGGGTCACCAGCCCGCCCAGGTTAAACCTGTAAACAGAGTAGTCCCAGGGACAAGCCCCCAGAGTGCTCAGTGCCAAACCCCAGCTGAACTCCCATAGATAGATGAACACAGTGTAGGCCACCAGCCTCACAGGCAGCGGGTGGCAGCATGCTAGCATCCTGGCTCTTAGGCGCTCTATTAGGTAGATGGCGGTGGCATACATGGGCAGGGCCCATATGCTGCTGTATCCTGCCAGTCTGCTGTCTCCAGTGTCAAGCCAGTCATACACAGCGGTAAAGAGGACCTCACACAGACAGCCATGCAGGGCATAGACGTATAGGCGGCCCAGGAGCCTTAGAGAACTACCAGCCGCTTCCATTGTGTCCTCCTCATCACAGGGTCCTGTTACAAGTGACAGAACTATCATGAACTGTCTTGATCGCTTTCAAAATTAAATCACCGTTCTTTACAGTAATTGACAGCTAAGTCACTTTACATAATTGGCACTTTTAATTGTATAATATTTATACTGTATATCACTATATATAATGTTATTTTATTATTATTTATTATTTTTACCAATGAAATTAAGCATTAGTTGTTTTGGTCACATGGATGCTCTTATTGCAATAACTTCCTTTTGCTTTTTATGTGCAGTAGCCTACAGCACATACAGCTTTATGAATATCACACTTAGGCCCGAGTGTGATATTCATCAGACGGATTGTCTCACCCTGCAATATGGCTTGAACTTTTAATGCAGCAGTTTTGTTTAATGACCGATTTACTGTTACTACAGCTTGGAGTATTTATTTGATGCACATTAAAACATGACACGTACCAAGAGCTATAGTGAACCTCTGGTATTGATCACTGTATATTTTAAATGAACTAGAATTATACTTTGGCGATTAGATCAAATAGACTACATATTGTATGTATGACTTTTCCCTGATGTTTACTCACTAAAAATTAGATTTTTTTATGACCTCCATTTTGAGTACTTTTTACTGCATTCTGGTCAATTTCAAAGAACCAATTAGCGTTTTTTCGCTTCCAACTTATGGTGGAAATGTCTTTATGTAAAGGAAAACACCAAATCCAGGCACCAGGTGACAAATAATAGGCATTATGTATTGATTTCAAATTCTCCTGCATATATAACTAATATATCTTACTTAATATTATTTCTGCTGAGTCAACTAACATAGGCATTCTGTTATAGTGTCTTTGGGGAAGTAACTTCTTTAAATACGCATGTAGCTCACTGAAAATGTAGCACATTAGTGTGCACATTATTTGTTGAGATCTCTCAAAATGAGGTACCGCCTCCATTATGATTTTGATGAATGCTGCAAATAATATGTCCTGATATTCCATGGTACAATCCAATGAATTATAAAATGCCCTCAATTTCCAAGTTTGGAATAGAACCCTGTCTGTAGTTTTGAAGAAATACAAATGTTGAGCACAATTTAAACAAAAACAAACTTGGTGGTTTCTTGTTTTTGTACCCATACCAAGCAGGGTTTCCTCAAATGACTACAGGAAGGAATATGAAGCTTAAGAAACCCTGCTGCTGGAAAACAGCTGAAATATGAACTCTCATCATAAACACAGTGATCATAATGTTAATTTTAATATTACAAAAGAAGAATGAAATCATTCCAAACTGAAAGTGCACGTTACTATATTTCTGTAAACTATACAAATTCTCAAAAGAACAAATTCATTGTCAATCAGCTTGTATGTCAATCTTTGATTCAAGGCATGCATATGTAAAGTATCCACAGTTTGGTCCCCATTCAGTTCTTTTGGTTTGAAAACATATAACAGCAAGGGTGTACATCTACATGATGTGCATGGTTTCATTTTAGTTTTGTGCAGCTGCTTGCACTAAAATAATATATAACACAGAGTTAGTGAAATCTCAGCCTAAATCTGCACTGCACATTCTCAGCCTCACACATTTAGCAAAACACTGCACAGGCCCTCATGTAGTGTACATACATTAGCATGCATGCAACAGTGTAGACGGCAACTTCGTCAGACCGCAGAAATCACTCGCTATGCACTTATGGATGTATCAAACCATAACTTATGGCACCCAAAAGCAGTAGAATCATGAAACTGCTGACTTTCAATATATTTCAAGGCACTGCCTTGAAATATATCACAAACACAATCAGCCAGAGAGCTATTTTGAATGTCACAGGCCAAACTGGTGGTGACATCACAATGTCACAGCAGAATTAAACAGATAATAGACCAGTTTAGCATGTCAAAGGCTTGGAAAACCATTAATAGGTTTTCAGTATGTATCAAAATACATTCAGGTTTATCATCAAAGCGAATAGCCTAAAGCAAATAATTCAGCGAAAGCAGTTATACAATATGTCCACGTTTACTGTAATGATCCTAATCAAATGCTCTCCATTAGGGGAAAGTTATATTTTATAATATCACATTATTAAAGCACAGCCTTCAATAAACGTGTCAGAAACAGTTCTCACCGAGCGCTGTACAGCTGGTCTCCTTTCTCATGTGTAATGTTCTTTGTTCCATCCTTGTACAGTGTATGGATCCCTGTGGCTTTATATTATTCCTGCTCCTGTGTGTTTGTGTGTGTGTGTGTGTGTGTGCGTTGCACACCAGGGCTAAACATTAAGCTGCTCCATGTTATCAGAAGGACACAGTGATGTCCCTGTCAGAGGCTGGGGTCAGGGCAAACAGTGGAGGTGACCAAGGAAGTACACCTGGCCCACCTGTGTGTGTGTGTGTGTGTGCGTGTGTGCGTGTGTGTGTGTGTGTGTGCGTGTGTGCGCGTGTGTGAGAGAGATAGCAAGGGCTTTATTGATCGGACATACCTGGAATTTGAATGTGTGCCTCTCCCACATGTACTGTTATGTGTGCGATAGAGGAAACCTTCAGCCTGTACCACACGGTCTGCCGTACAGAGCTCAGCAGTATATTAGTGTTTACTTGTGTGTGTGTGTGTGCGTGCGTGTGTGTGTGTGTGTGTGTGTGTGGCCCATGGAGCATTTGTTATAATCTGAGATGCTGGTTCATTTAGTCTGACTTGTAACTAGTGGCAGAAAGTCATATAGATGTATTTTAATAAAACTACTAACAAATGCCTGGTCAGTGTAATATGTGTGTCTCAATGTGTCTCTGTGTCATTTATGATAGTGTTTTCCTATTGTCATTGTTCACATCTTTCTTTTGTATGTAAAGGGTCATTAATGAGCCTTGGGGTGTCTTGATTCAACAATAGTGTTAATGTTGCAATTGGCCACTTTCTTATTTACATATTTTGGGTGAAACACAAGTGTTAAATAAACCTAACAGCAACCGTGGGCTAACAGGGGCACGTTCTCTTAATATCCTCTCTGGTAGAGTAGTCGTCATAGCTTTAAAGTTGGAGTCAGCTAACCTGGAGAAAAGAATGTTAATATTTGAAATTGATTTAAATAAAACACCTCTCCCTTCAATGTCACAGGGTGCTCCTTCAGAAGCTCCACTCCACACATTGCTATGGCTATATAGTGTTGTGTGGTGCGGTCTGCACCACTTTGTTTGCATTCCTATAAACAGAGCCAGGGCTGTGTAGAAACACCAGATTATTTGATTTGGCACAAAGACTGACAGCTGTAGCGGACCATAGAGATATTTGCAGATATTAGATAAATAAATCATTAATTTTATTTGTGTATGTTGATTTTTCCAGATAAAAAGTAATTCACATATACAATAAAGTTATCATCCAGAAGAGACAATATGGAAATGAGAGCTTTATCTATTAACCCCTACATCACTAGGCCAGATGTGTATATAACTTTAATATACACGTCTGGCCTATGGAGGCCAGACTATCTTCTCTCATACATGTCTAGTTACAGTTAATATCATCAATAGTAACTAGACATATATATGAAAAAATAATCATAACTACACAAGTTGGGGGAGTGGGGGGAAGTTACGTGCACGACCCACTTAGGGATGAACAGGTTTTAATCATTCACTAAACTTGAATCATAAGGCCTAGGCACTATAGCTGCTAACACATAAATACTGTGTTTCACCCAAATAGTTTCTTTTACACACTTAACCAGAACCATCTGGTAAACCATCCTTTGAATGTGATTGGATAAGGGCAGGCACTTTTTAAAAATATTTGGAAGGTGATTGGACGAGCCATCACATCTATCAGGGGCTAATGTCACACCTAAACCATAGCTCCCTCGCAGTAGTTCCTCATGGGACACTGATTGGTCCGCTTACTGCAGAACTGGCAAGATTAATTCTCTTGTGACCCCGGGCATTGAGCTGACATGCATTCTTACAAGACAAAGTTCTGACAGGAATACACAGTCAGTTCAGAGAATGATGCTGTTTCTCTGTCCATGACTAAGTGACTAAGAAATTACCTGACGTCAAAAAAGTGACAAGAATGATGGACCTCCAGATAAGAGTTTAGTAGTCTTGCCAAACAGGCCAGGATAGACACTTGCCATGTGCTGTGTAGAAGTCAAAAGTATATTATTTGCCACAACTTGAATAGGAATACTTGATTTAAATCTCCAAGAGTTGGATTATTCAGTTTGACATCACAATCATTGTCCAGCCTCCAAGAGGAAGTAGGCTGTATCTCATAAAAGCAAAGGCTGAATTCGATCTTCTATCGCAATTGACCACAAACCCTTACACCCATCTGAGAAGAAAGTCTAAGAAAACATTCTTCCCTTATGTAACAACGTGCCAATGTGAACTGGTGAGTACTGTCTGAGTTCTTATATCTTTAGAATGTGTCCATTTCTTTATGGGTGTCAAGTCAAACTCTACAAAATCTAATTGTGTCTGGAATGTGTATAAGCAACTGTGACGGGAGCCTTCTCTTTTTATTTTTGCACCATAAAGAACTAACCGAAAAAAGAGGAAGTCATTATGAAACTCACTGATGTGTATCACCTCATTTACTAGCACATTTTCTCCCTCATTCTCTCAGTGCTCTACAGATACGTGTGAAACAAACAACACTCCTAAAGAACTGATGTAGGCTGTCGATTGCGAGGCTACATTGGACTCAACAACTCAACTCAATTGTGATGGCCTCTGTGACTGGAAGCCCTCCGTTTTCTAATAACACCTGCATCTCCATGCATTGCCCGGCCACACACAGCATGGTGGCCACAGTCCTGCCTCCTATTCTCATCACTGAGCTGATAGTGGGTTTGCCAGGAACCATGGTAGCCCTGTGGATCTTCTGCTTCCAGCTGAGGTACTGGAAGCCAAACACTTTATTCCTCTTCAACCTGGTCGTGGCCGACTTCCTGCTCCTCATCAGCGTACCTTTCCGCATTGACAACCTAATCCGTGGAGAGTACTGGGTGTTTGGACCGGTCTGGTGCCGCATAAACCTGTTCATGCTGGCCGTCAACCGCTCGTCCAGCATCGCCTTCATGACTGTTGTGGCGGTGGATCGATACTTCAAAGTTGTTCACCCCCATCACCGGATCAACCGCATGACCGTGACGCAGGCAGGCAGGGTGTCGGGCTTGATCTGGGCAGTCGTGTTGGCTCTTCGGTTGCCTCTGTTGGGAGCCCCTCTTCTGTGTCAGCACAACAACACCTCACTGTGCCGGAGCTTCAGCTCCTACAATGTGACCCCTCCTGCTCTTTATCTCAACAACATGGTCTACACCGGCGAGTTCTTCCTGCCCTTGCTGATGTTGATCTTCTGCTCTCTGCGCATTACCTGCTTTCTGCGCCGGCGTGAGATGGACAAGAACAGAAAAGTGCAGAGGGCCATCCGCGCAGTAGGCGCGATCGTCGGCGTGTTCATTTTCTGCTTCATGCCCGGTATTGTGTTTGGCCTGACATCGCTGGCCATCAAGGACCGCCGTCCAAACGACTGCAAATCGTACCAGCTTATGACCGAGCTCTTCAGCATGTCCATCGGCTTCACCTACATGAACAGCACTTTGGATCCTGTCATCTACTGTTTCTCCAGCTCCATGTTCCGCGACGCCTTAAAGCGGATGTTTAACCGCGTCGGTGTCATGGAGATGAGAATGAGCCATCGTAACAGTACCACCAGTGATGGATGAACCACCCAGCAGTGTGTATCAAGGACCTTGTTTTGTCCCAGAGCAGCCAAGTGGATATTGAACAGTTTGTATGAGGAAAGGATGGAAGCTTGTTTGATAGGACTGTGTTTCTCTTCACTGTGAGATGTTGGAAGTCAGGAAAAAACAATACAAGATTTGCCCAGGAGTAAGGTGATATCTTGATATTTAACTTTGGAAAATTCAGATTAGGCCTACAGGTATACTACTTTTACCCTTCAAGAAAGAACTTATTTTAGGATTTTTAAAGAATCTGTTTGTGCACTGTTTATTTTTTCGCACATATTAGGTCTTTGACCAAAAGCTTTGCCTTATAAAAAAATAAATATAACATTTGTAACTGAGCTAGTGTGTGGATTATTATATTTGCTAGGGCCTTTTTCAAGACTTAAACATGTATTTGCACGTGACCAACTACACTCCAATTTGGGAATAATCTAGTTTTGCAAAATGATTTACGTCTTGCAATACTATTTTAATGAGTGAGTTTATGAACAATAATAATTACACTAATAATTACACAAACCTGGCTATCTGATATCTCACATAGCCTACTGTAGACCGTTGATCTGTAAATGAAGGCAGGAAACTATTTGAAATGTGATCATTCGCTGCTCCCAAGTAGCCACCCACAAATTGTTTTCCCCTCCCTTCTCCATACAGTGAAGTGGACTAAACGTCATTATTTATAGATACCATGTGACGTCACTGTATGTTATGTGTGTCCTGTCAACTACACAACCCCCTAAACAAATAACAAAAATTAAATTAAATTAAAAAAAAATACAATAAAAAAAAAAAAATACGCAACTCCCATCTCTGCCGTAGATCTATCAGAGACAACGAAGGAAGTTGATCCATGAAACAAAATGTTCATACATGCCTGATTCCGATTTGACTGTTCAGACTGAAATCGCATTTAAAATAATCAGACATGTATCCGATTTAGTACCACATATGAAAGTGGCCCAGATCTGATGACAAAATATCAGATTCCATGTGATTTGTGGTGTTCACACTGCTCTGAAAAGATCAGACCTGAGTCACTTCGGTGCGAAAAAATCGGATTTGGGCCAGATTGGTGATGGTGTGCAGTGTGAACGTCTTCTTGTCTTTTTTCCTCCAATCCCCAGCATCAGCCCAGTGATTGGCAGGCCCACGTCATCGTCATACGGAAATGCTCCTGTTGGCTACACAACATGTAGGGCATCACGTACTCTTAGCAGTTGTATCAGACTTAAGCTTGAGCTGCAGATTCAAAAATGCTTGGGAAAATGTAGCTTCTGTGGACGCTACCGCACTACTTTATCAATGAAAGAGTTTTGCTACTGAAAAGCTATTCAGAAAAGAGCACCGCTACGCTATTGAGAAATGTAGTTTAACTAGTAGCTTTCTCTACTGCCCAACACTGGCTATAATGTAGGCTCTGGTAGGTTATATAATATAATTATTTTTTGTTTTGTTTCATTGTTGTTAGCCATGACTAGTCTATAAAGGTTATGCAAAATGGGAGACTGACCATCACCAGTTGTGTATGCAAGTATGCAAGCATGTAACATTTATATTTTACCATACTGTTTTTAGCTATAGTGCCCATAAACAAGCAAATATGTTTGTCATGCTACGCCCGCATTGTGTTATATTTATCTGTGGCCACCACCACAAATATATTTGACACCCCAGTAAAATGTCCCCTGCTATTGAGCAACGCTGTTTACTCCCTGTAAACGCAGCAAATGTTGGAAAGTAGTTAAAAGTTGCAAACGTTTTCGAGGAAAACCCTTAGCGTTGCACAATCATGAAATATAACGACAGATGAGATGATGTGTCAACCTGGGATATTTCACAGCCCGCGTTCAGGGTGCTGCAACGTTTTCTTTACTATGGGCTATGTTCAATGAACGCGAACTGAACGCCAGGTTATAAAAGGAGGAGTTGGGCCGTTGAACAACAACCAGAACAAACAAGTGCGACGTGTGCTTAGCGATAACGTTAGCTAACGTGAAGTTTAAAAAAAGTTTAAAAAAAAAATTAAAAAAAAAAGTTAATTGAACGTAACAGACCACTAGTCCACTGAACGCACCCACCATATGCGGAATCAGATCAAATGTATCACAATGTAACACCGTATTTACAAAAGAACTGAGCATGGTGGGGCAAACTAAAAGTCAGACTAGACTAGTCTCTTAATAATAGTTTTGATTTGAAAGAAATGGGCAGGCATATAGACCTGAGCCACGTAGTCAGCACTGCAGTCACGGCCTGACGACTGAATCTGAGAATTTCCTGAACAGCAGGCTGTTTATTGGATGAATGTGTCCCAAATGCAGAGTTGTGTGGCTCAGAGTGCTCATAATAATCCATTAGTATACCCCCCACCCCACACTCACACAGAAAGAGAAAGGGGAAACACCATCTATTTAGATTTTAATTCCAAATGTTAAAACACATAATTGTTATCGTTAGAAACAATTGTGTGGCAAAGTTAATATTTAGTGTACATTTGACCAAAAGTTGGCGCTATACAGCAGAATATGGCCTAAATAATACGAGAATCTGTCAAGCACAAGCAAATGAAAGTCTGAGTTTCAGGACTTTATATTTAATTGTATGTGAAATATTGCATTTAATATGAGAAATTTGCTCTAAGATATGCATTAGTCATAACTCAATAATTTAGACTCACCCCTTGCAAAACTTGAACGTTTTTGGATCATGCATAACATTTGCAATTTTAAATGTTATTTAAATGTTCTATGTAGGTTTCATTATTATTATTATTATTATTTATCATTAGATATGCGTCACGCTCATGTCACGCTATGGTGGCTGTTCGATTTATTTTGGTATGAAGTGATTCCGGTTCAGTGGGACAATTCGAATAGTAGGGGCTACACTCGGGAAAGTGTCCATTGTTATAAAGTAGGTCGAGTCTATTTCCAGTTTAAGTTTGACGTTTCATATAACTTAAGATTTATTTACCAGAGGGGAGAAAATAGTGGGAGCTCCCGAGCGTGTCATGAGAGAAATGTCAAGGTAAGTAATATACTCATGCAAACGATCCAAAAAAGAATAAGCTAAAAGCTAACGCTACAGTTAGCTCACTATCACAACAATCAAACATGGCCTGCAGTTAGCCGTTTCTTAGCCGGCTAGCTTGTAGAACAAGTCTGTTTAACATTTATTATATATGAATAAAAAATCAGTACGTTAATTAATCAAATTGGCGTCTGCTGGTGTCTTCGCAATAATTATGACAAACGTGAAACAACTACTACCGTGCGCTGTTGGTAACCACACTTCTTCCGTAGCGTCATATAACGACTGTTAGCTTGACAAGTTAGCAAACGTCCGTAAGTGTTGGCAGCTCAAGTTTCTACAACATGACATCTATTTTATAACTTACAGAAACTCTTATAGTAATAACAAATCTACGCCATAGCTACATAACAGTAATTTAATCTTATTTAATCATATATGAAGAATCCAGAACTTCTCAATTTTGTGGTTGTTTATGTTTGTCTTTGATAATAACGATTAAAAAAAAATCTTACCAGCTACCGGTATTTGTTTTTACTCTTCATTTTACTTAGTGGGCAACAGCCTCAGAAACATTATGGCATCACCTCTGCCATTAGCCATGCACCCCCGCGAGAACTAGACCACCAATACACCAAGAAGCTCAGCGATGCTATGAAACCATTTGGGGTGTTTGAAGATGAAGATGAATTGAACCATAGGTGAGGAGCAAAGTATATTGATGAACAAATGGACATCATTATGACATCGCGCTACAGCTTTAACGTTGTCATGTTGCTCATAATTGTAAATATGAGATCCTATACCAATGTGCTTTTTGTCTTGTGCTTGGCACTGTTAATCTTCTCATGTTAAGGGAGGTCAAATATTGTTATACTGTAGTGTTAACATTTCTGCACTGAAACTGTATAAACATAAATTATATATTAAACTCCATTGATTTTAGATTTTAATATGCAGTTTAAGTTATGCTTTGTGGAATACATTTGATGTTTGTTGTTTACTCTTTCAGACTTGCAGTTCTTGGGAAGTTAAATGACTTTGTTAAAGAATGGATAGCAGAGATCAGTGAGACCAAGGTAGGTGCTATTGGAACGTTTGCTGGAACATTAGCTGCCTTCTACTATATATGGGGTCATAAAAGGTGACTATCAAGTGAAGGACACCATAACAATCCAATGGTTGCCGAGTGGATTTAGTGGATTGGTTACTTTCTATTGACACATTCTCTCTTTTTTTAAAATTTAGAACCTTCCACCATCTGCAGTAAGCAATGTAGGCGGGAAAATATTCACATTTGGTTCTTACCGTCTTGGAGTGCACACAAAAGGTATAGTGATTAAATCACTAATTGGGTCCATGCTTGGCATTCTTTCAAACTGGCAGTTGAGTCTGAACTTTAAATGTACATTTAAAATGTGTTTTAAAGTTTGACCATAGTTCTTTGCTTTTGGAAGTGAAATATCCATTGTTGTTTGTTTTGCAGGAGCTGATATTGATGCCCTGTGTGTGGCCCCGCGACATGTAGAGAGAAGTGACTTTTTCCTGTCTTTCTTTGAAAGATTAAAACAGCATGAAGAGATCAAAGATCTGCGGGCAAGTCAATAGTTACATTTTAATTGGCTATTTAAGAAAATAACTTTATTTATTTTCATCACATACTAGGTTGAGAGATGCTTAGCCATTCAGATGCATTTGACCAGTACTGAATTTTAAGCTCTCACTTGGTTAGTGTGAGTTAAGATGCTTGTCTTGGCCCTGCTCAGGACCTTTTGTAATGGCCTTTGCATGTGCTTCCAGGCTGTGGAGGATGCGTTTGTACCAGTGATCAAATTCAAATTTGATGGAATAGAGGTATGTTAAATGTGTATACATTCAGATAAACTCAAGTGGCTAATTAGTTTAGTTACTATATTATGTCCACTGTCTACAGCAGTATGTTGTGTGTGTGTGAGATTGATCTTCAGATGCTTCTGCTTCTGTCTCTTTGGTACTATTCCAACTGTTCCCAATGTCACTGCCCATCTCACCCTGTGTGTTTGACCAGATTGACCTGCTGTTTGCCAGACTGGCTCTGCAGTCAATACCAGATAACTTGGACCTGAGGGGAGACTCCATTCTCAGAAACCTAGACATCCGCTGTATCCGTAGCCTCAATGGTATTAACAGAACTATGACTTTCCTGCTTTCTGTCATTGGATACAATTGGAGCGTGCACAGCCCCTTCTTGAGTCTGTGTGTGAGCACCTTATGTCCGGCAAATTTTGTAGTGCCGGTACTGAAACAATAAATATGTTATCTAATGTAATATAATTCTAAATTGGGCTGACATTTCTATCTAAGGCTGTTTATCACAATACTGTCCTCTTTTTAACACAGGTTGTCGAGTAACCGATGAAATCTTGTACCTGGTGCCAAACAAGGAGAATTTTAGGCTGACTTTGAGAGCCATTAAACTGTGGGCAAAACGTGAGTGGCTTATGTTGTTGTGACAGACTTAACATGCAGCATCCATCTTTTCACTGCAAACATTTGACATGATACTATACATACCAGGATCCCTACATTAGAAGCGTCAGACAAGCTAACCCCTGCACATTTAGATTAGCTGTCCAAATATATAAAACGGTGTGTCTTGGCGCAGGCAGAGGGATCTACTCCAACATGCTAGGCTTCTTGGGTGGCGTGTCATGGGCAATGCTGGTGGCCCGGACCTGCCAGCTCTACCCCAACGCTGTGGCTGCCACACTGGTCCACAAGTTCTTTTTGGTCTTCTCCAAGTGGTAAATGGACAACCTGCTGACACCTGCCGTCTAATGTGCATGCCATTACTTATCAACTTGTTCACGGACTCTCAAATGGGACTCTAGATGCTTTGGGGTGCTGCATAAATAATTGTTGTAGCGTGTTCATAGTCAAGTTCATAGTCTTTTTATCATAGCTTAAACCATTTTTGTGTGTGAGGACTACATTTGTGCACCATACTAGGTTACACTACAGAGTTTGAGAACATCTGGGTAATTCTGTTCAATCCAGTCATAATTCATCTACATTTTACTGTTGTCACTTGCAGGGAATGGCCAAATCCAGTGCTTTTGAAGCAGCCTGAAGACAGTAATCTGAATTTGCCAGTATGGGACCCCAGAGTATGTATTATGTCCATGGGGGGTCTTGTCTCTCAATGTAATTTAGCTTAATATCAAGAGGTGTGTGTGTGTGTGTGTGTGTGTGTGTGGGGTGGGGGGGGTTCATGGGAAGAGAAGACAATTTAACTGTCTGATTTAGAGTTTAGAGGTGTGTGTGTGGTGTTGGCGTTTGTGTGTGCGGCTATCCAAGCTCGCCTATTGAGCTGAGTGTGTGCCTTTATGTTGTGTAGGTTAACCCCTCTGACAGATATCACCTGATGCCCATCATTACACCGGCCTACCCCCAGCAGAACTCCACATACAACGTGTCCACGTCAACTCGCACCATAATGAGCGAGGAGTTCAAATATGGTATGCAAGAAAGAGGGGTGCTGCAATCTTTTAGGAAAGGATTTTCACAATTAAAGTTTACAAGCATGCCTTTGTGTCTGCCACATACAGGCCTCAGTGTCACAGATGAGATTCTTCAGGGAAAAGCGGAATGGTCCAAACTTTTTGAGCCACCAAACTTTTTCCAAAAGTACAAGTACGCATTATCTAATGTGTATCTTTTTAGCAGTGCTAACCAAACATACACGTGACATGTCTTAGCACAGCCTATTTCCACAAGTCTCAGATGTTCTCTTGACTGTTTACCTGTGTGTTTTCCTGTCCATGTTTCAGACATTACATTGTTCTAACTGCCAGTGCATCCACAGAAGAGAACCACTTAGAATGGTGAGTCTGTCTGTCATCTTTTGAGTTATTTACTTGTAATAGTAGCTGCCTGTATCAGAGTGAGCTAGTTTTCCTAAGTGTACACAAGGCACATATTATATTTAGAAATGTGTGGTGTACCAGAAAGCTTGTGTATTTACAATATGTTAAATAAACCGCCTACGCTCTGGTGGAATGTTGCAATTGTTCAACATGGCTGACTGCTGCTATGTAACCTTAACCTTACCTCCCTCAGGATTGGTCTGGTGGAGTCCAAGATCCGCGTTCTAGTGGGCAACTTGGAGAGGAACGAGTACATTACCTTGGCTCACGTCAACCCACAGTCCTTCCCCAGCTCCAAGGACAATCACACTGAGTAAGATGAGCATGGACCACACACAGTACAGTTAATTGTTATTGTTAACCTGCTAGCTATCGAACTAGAGCATTTACTTGTTCTAGTTCAAGTAAATGGTGTTTTAATCTATGGTGATCGCAAATGCTATGCTATTAACTGCCATTATTATATTAATGTAATACAATAATGTTTACAGAATGCATTATTGTATGACATGAATTCTGCAACACCCTCTCAATAAACCGCTTTAAGAATATTACCTAAATGTTAAAAGAATGTCCATGCTTGTGTTACCCAAATAGGAATGAGTTTGTGTCCATGTGGTTCATTGGGATCAACTTCAAAAAAGTTGAGAATGCAGAGAACGCAAGTGTGAACATAGACCTAACGTATGATATCCAGTCCTTTACAGACACAGGTATGGTGTTTATTTTACCTGGGTTAGCGGTACTGTGTGTGCTTACCCTAGCTTGACATTGGCATTACAAAAGCATCAAACATGGAAATGCATGTCTCTCCTACACCTGAGTGGCACACCTCTTAACTCGCTCACACACAGAACATGCACATCTTTCCTTTACACACAGCATTCTTTTTTTACAGCCATGTACAAAGTTGTTTCAAACAGGAACTACTGGGGCAGACATTTGGATAGTGCTGTACACATATTTGAAGAATACATCCTTTTTAACTAGGCATTTCATACAGTTACCTGATTATATCAAGGTCTGGCGTTTAATGATTATGCATTTGATTTGCTGTCAAAATTAACTCCTATGGGTTATTTGTATTCATATTATTGAGAGCGTAGACTCTTTCTAAGGCACTGAAGCCCTGATCTTTTTCTACAGTGTACAGACAAGCCAACAACATCAACATGCTGAAGGATGGGATGAAGATCGAAGCAACACACGTGAAGAAGAAACAGCTCCACCAATACCTTCCTCCTGAGCTGGTGCAGAAGAAGAAGAGGGTAAGCTGGGCTCTGTTTTTGAGAACATGCGTGGTATACACTGATTTATGTTAATTTGTCTTGCTTACGGAAGACTCCGAGATGAACGCAGTGGTTTATTGCTGACCAAGTATAGGGAGCAGACGCCTTATCTCTGGATCGATGCTCGACGTTTGAGCTTTGAGCTAAGCGTTTCATAGGCATACACTTCCTATCACACCCACCTTCACAGCCAACCCCAGACAACCTTGAGGCCATGATTCATGGTTTATAGAGCCTATCAGAACCCTGCAAAACTCACCTTAGAGGTTATTGTAAAACATGCATGGTTTTGTTATAGTTCTGTGGCTCCCACGACTTCCCTAGACTGCACTTGTGTTGACTCTGCTTGAGTTCCCTGATGTGTTTCTGGGAACATTAATATCAACTCTTGTCTGGTTCCCACAGCCCCACGTTGATCATTTAATTGCTGTTCCTCTCTCCCATGTTCTTGTGTTGCGGTCACCCTAGAGCCTAGCAGAGCTGAACCGCAGCTCGAACGGAGGGAGCGCCAAGAGGGTTTCCCTGGACAGCAGTCACCTGGACAGCTCCAGAGACACAGACTCAGGGACTCCCTTCAGCTCCCCAACCCCTGCCAACAAGCCCAAAGCTGCCTCAGACACTGAAGACGGGTATAGGGCCCTATAAGAACACATCTAGTATTTACCCAGTGTCTGTATTGCCGTACACTCCTGTCACACACGCACACTCCTAGTCTAGGGCAGCAGTAGATGTAGAGCTAAATCAGCACTGTTTAATTACGGTCTTTATGCTCCCCATGTTGTGCAACGCCAGCCCCCCCAAGCCTCTGTTTCTGGACTCCCCGGCCTCCAGCGTCTCACCTGCTGCCCAAGACAATGGCACGTCCGTCCCCGTCATTGGCTCAAGTAAGTTGACACTTCTTCCTTTGTGAAAGGGACGCAAATCAGCTGTGGTTCTCTGGTGCTTTTCCAAAGAGGCGCTGATGGGATGGAGGTGAAGGGGTGCAGCTTGCCTCGTGAGGCAGCGGGTTGCTGGCTAGATGACGAAGTCTCTGTGCCACCAACGTGTCTTACCATCTACATACCATTAGAGTACAGCAATAACATGGGACTTTCACAGATGTGGGTTTGTGGTCCAAACTAACCGTCTCTTCTTTCTCTTGTCCGTCTGTGTGTATTAGAGCAAGCAGGTACGTCGAAGGCATCTTCCCCGACATCGAGCACCTCCCTCCCTTCATTGTGCAGTGAGCCGGCGAGGCCCAATGCTTCCAGCAGTCCCAAAGAAGATCCCTCGCCCTGCGTCCCAGAGGGCACAGCCACCGGGGCGACAACCCTCAAGAGACCACACTCGCCCACCCAGGAGGATCTTGCCAAAAGGCCCAGAGACACCGAGGTGCAGGGCTGGCTGGAGGCACAACTCAGATGCGCAGTAGTTGTTGTTGTTGTTGCCTGACGTCACCGGACTAACCAGCAGACGCATGTTGCTCTGGCGTCTACGGATGTTACGGACGCCTTGTCTGGATTTCCAGACTGGGTGGAAATTAAACGATTTGATCATAAAGTATGATTGCGATTAGTTTGGCAAATATTGCAATTTGCGATATAGTAAGCAACTCTCATAATTCTGTTTCCTTTGTTATCAAAGCTTAAAAGTGCTCTGTACTATAGTATTAAATACTGGATGTAAATATACAATATAGTAACCTGACATGCCACATGGATTAATAGACACAAGTCCATCTGGCAAACTGTCCATCAAAACGGCTATAAATTAAAAAAAAAAATACTTAGAAGTTGATTGGATGAACCATCTGTCATTATTTTCAAGTAGCTTTATCTGTCACACCTAAATAATGCCCATAGCTATTAGTACGACACTGAATGTTAAGTTGGTCACAGACACCATTATTTGAAGCCTCTCCAGACTGATTCTCATGGCAAAGTCAAGCTGAAGCTTGCAAGATCATTATGGGTTCACTAGGCTAACTATATAGGCTAGAGTACCTACTGTATTTCTTAAGCAGATAATGAATTGATGCTGTGAATGAATTGTGTGCCTAGTGTGACCGAGTGACTGCCAAGCTCTGGCGGTCATCCGAAATTCATAGAACAGCGGTTACATCCTTAACCATCGGTTATCTGCCCGAACACGGAAATCTTAACCGAGCCGTTAAGGAGAAAATAAATAGACAGGCAACGAGCTGGCTTCACGCAATGCAAAGTCAAAAAGGGCTCTACTGCTTCCCCCCGGTTGGCCTGGTTTTTATAACATGGTGTGCTTCTCAAGGCAGGGGAGCCTAAAATGACAGGAGACCTCAATATCTGACGGTCATCTTTATTATGGGTGTTGCTCTTGCATGCAGCAAATACATGCAGGTTGTCATGCACGCAGTGTGTGAAGATCTTTTATAATATAATCGCAGGCTTTTGCGGTTACATAATTGCACAACGCCACATCGCGGTTTGGATTGCAATGCGGTTAATCGTGCAGCCCTAGTGGAAATATGTCTGAATGGGAGCCAGTGGCCAGACATGTCTCCCAAAGCAGATGAAACAAGCACTCGGATTCATCTGGTTGCCAGGCTACACTAGCTGCGTTTACATGGACTGAAATTAGAATCACGATAAAAGCCCAAAACGAATGAAAATGTTCCATATAAACACCTCATTCAGGGCAGAAAGACCCAAACCGATTTATATTTTATTTGGAAGCATTGCAGTTCCATAACCTGATTGAAAGAAGAATTAACCATGTAAGCGGTTTAACTGGTTGCAATCTTCTGTGCATCCCCCAACTTTAGCTTACTGTTGCCGAAAAGAGGCGGCAGATGAGGCGGTAGCCTGTGGTTCAAGCAGGGCAAGGACTAACTCCAAATGCACATTTGCTGGTGTGTTTGTTCCAGGTGGTGTCGAGTGATGATTCTGCTTTTAAAGAACCATATCCTCCACCCTCTGATGGGAACACTACTGTTGAGGTTTGTCTGCAATATGTTTGGCTAACTCGCTCTGATAAATTCAACCATTTCACCAAAGGCAGCTAAAACAGACCATTCATATTAAACTATACTTTGATGTTTTCTGTTATCATGTATATTTGATTGAATTTGCCGTTGTGAAAGTGCTCTATAAATAAAGATTATTATTATTATTATTATTATTATTATTCTTTCAGGCTTCACTTTGTGAGTCCAAGGCCAAACCCATTCCGACTATTGATACCTCAAGAACACAGGCAAGTAACGTTTCTGGGACCGTTTGGTTGTGAGTGGCATGAAAGGTGCATTACTTAATTGTGTGTTTTGCCCATGCTGCCTGGTCGGTTTTTATCGATTAGCGTTTACCACACATTGGCGCTATGGATAATACAGTGTTTGGCCCCTGCATGGACTGTAAGGTCAGTGTGTGTTTATTTCAGAGACTTCCCAGTATGGAGCTGCCCGACGCCTCCTCCCCTCTCCCAGCCAGCAACAGTTGTCGTGTGGTAAAGAACTCCATCAAGCTGGCCCTCAACCGCCACAAGTGAGTGCCACAGCCCTCAGAGAGCACTCTGGTGGAACTCTGCCGCTGTTCTTTAATATACCATTCGCCTTTCTCATCGTGCAGCATCACCCCACCCAAGCCCCCCGTGTTTGAGGGTTCCCTGACCACAGACCCCCCCACCTCCAGCATCCCCTGCCCTGAAGAAAAAGGCATGTCCATCCCCGTCATTGGTTCGAGTGAGTGTCTGTGTAGACCGAATACATAAGTACTTGCTTCTTAAGTCAGGTGTTTCACCACTTGCCCCCCCCCCCCACCCCCCACCCCCACCCCCCCTCATAACATCCCCCACATCTCTCTTGTAGAGCATATGGCGTCCAAACATGTAACTCCTGTTGGCAACACCATCCCTATATTAGTGAGCCGAGGACCTGACGCTATGAACGGAGCGGCCTCCAAGCGGCCCCACTCCCCCCCCTCGACGGAGGAGCAGGCCAAGAGGCTGAAAGAGACTGAGAAGGCTAGAATCCACATAGCCTGAGCACGTGCCCGCAGACTGGATGCATTCACTGGACGTGTGTGTCTGTGTGTGTGTGTGTGTGTGTGGGGGCCTGCAGTGTCTCCGGAGTGCTAGTGAGTACATGCAGTCTGTCTCTGGTGTGAAACAATACACGGACACCGCACCTCTACTTCCGCCCATGGTTACTGTCTCCAGCTGATTGCTGATTGAGGCAAACCGATCCTTTTTATTGGTACAGGTCAACACACTCACACTCTCACGCACAAACTCACACTCAGTGCCATCTGCACAGACGGGGCCAGAGGGGCTTCATCCAAGTCAAGGTAAGACAGAAATCCACAGCTGTTTTCTTTTTAACTCTTTCCAAGTGTTTAAACAAAGCATTCACAAAATGGATGGCAACAATTCCTTTTCCTTGTTGCTGTTGCGATATTGTAAACGGCCTTAAACATCAGTAAGCTTGGTACACTTCGGGAACATGATTATAATTTACCCCCCTTTTTTACACACCCTCATAACAGGTTTATATGAACAGTAAATGTTGATGTACATTTTTCTTTGTCTTAAAAAAAAGTTTGGACTATTATGTTGTAGTTTTTAATGAACAAAAAAGGAAAAAGTTTAAAAAATGTTTTTTTTTTTTTTTTTTTTTTTTTTTTTTTTTTTTTTTTTTGGCCCCCCTTCCCCTAATGCTTATCTATAAACAGCCCTGAATATTTCTTGTGTAGAGGATTGGATTCAGCTCGAGGGATGGTTTGCTTGGACATGGCTGATGTCACAACCTTGACTCATTGACCAACCAGTACTAGCATGATGATGACAGATTGTCTACAACCAGATCAGTTAATTCAGCAATCACTTCTGTCAAGTGCATACTAGGAACAGTTGACCTGAGTGTAATGTCCACATATCAGTTTGGAAGTGAAAAATGTAAGGTTATGCTCTGCTTGTGTACACAAGCGGTTGGTGGCCATAACTGTTGGTAGCAGATCTCTGACCTGGGTAGAAAACTGTTATCCATACATATTTGGTTACCCAAACCGGGAGCATCGGGAAATGTAGATATTCGCAGTGACATACTTGAAACTCACTTCTGTATGTTTTCCTGTGTCGTAAACCACACGAAGGGGGAAAACGACGGTTTGCTAATTCTGCTGGACCCCTTGGGTTTTGACGTGTTCAACTGGTCTTGCAGTGTCTGTTAAGTGAACATTTAGATTTGAAACAGCAGCTTACCAGTCACCTAGTTGGGACGGCTTGGTTGTGTGCTCCGCCATGTTCATGACTGGATATGTGGTGCTTTGTTAACATGGTTAAAAGCTTTCAGTGAGTTGTGAATTTGCATGCATGTGCGCGTGCACATGTTTTGTGGTTGACTGCATCTGTGCATGAATGCATATGTGTGCAATGAGAGCAATAGAATTCCCTTAATTGTGGGTGTTACCCTCTACGCCTCCTGTGGAGGCTCTTAAAATGTCCATCTCCAGGGGCTGTGGTGGGGAGGTTGAGGCCAGGAGACCAGGAGGAAACTAATTTCTCCTACCTTGGGACCCGATTCTCTGTCTCTCTTTAGATTGTATGCCAGCGAGTAACATGTTTTGGAGTTCATCACACATAATTTGGATGCTGCTGACTTCATATGAAGTAGTTCATGGCTTTCCTCTGTCGAAACAGCTAGAGAATTGGGAAGGAAGGAAGCCCTTTTCCCCAAGCAACATTTTCTCCAGCTAAATGTACAGAACTTGTTTTCTCAAAAGGCTTATTTGTCATTATTGGGGGTTTTCTTATCACGTTATTTATATTTGCATATTTGTACCATGTGACCTTTTTTATAGCATTCATAGCAGGTAGGTCTTTTTTTGAACTAAGATCTGCACCATTCTGTTTCAGACGTCAGTTTTGCTGTTCGGAAACATTTAACAAAACAGGTCATTTAGATGTTTGTTTCTTAACCGTATTGAAAGGGTATTTTTGTATGTGTATATCACTTCCTTTAAATTCACCCATTAAATCCTTAAACCCTACACTTGTGTCCGTTTTTGCTTTTGTTGTGATTGTTAGTTAAAAATGCCCAATGCAGCGTGTTTGCTTTAAAGGACGGTTTGTTTTTGGGTCAAAGAACCACATGTCATGCACATTTTCATGTATACATCCTGTTTGTCAAGTGCCTGGCACCTATGATCATAATACAACCATACAATGTGTTTAAAACTATGTGCATGTCACATAATTAATTGGGATATCTCACAAAATAATTTACAATAAAATATTTTGAGGACCTTTCATTTATGATTATCCCAATACACTTAAAAAAGGCTTCCTACTCTTAAAAAACCTGAAGGTTGGGGGTGTTGAAGAGGTCCAGCACTACATTAGCAGGTACCAGCGGGGGTAAATATACTGCAAATATATAACCTGACATGCCAGATGCATAAATCTGGTGAAATTAAACTTAAGCTCATGAGATCATGCTGGTTTTGAGAGGCTTGTGAATATATACACTGGCTTATTTTAGAACCCTTCACATATTTTCAATGACTACATTTGCCATTGAAAATCAATAACCATTAACCCATAATGAAAAGGTGAAATCATATTTCTAGACATCTTTACAAATGTAGCCACTTAAGTATCCTGTTTCGCTCATGGGAGTTTACCATAAACCCAATGGTCAATCAGAGCTTCAAAAACCCTCTGCAGAAGATGGGAGAACTTGTCAGAGGGATGACTGTCTTGGCAGCACTAAATCATTCAGGCCTTCAGAATGGCTAGACTGCCCATCTGGAGTTTGCCAAACATATCCAATAAAGGCCTCAGAAGCAGAGCATGAAGAAAAAGATTCACTGGTCAGGAGAACACCAGGCACTGCTCATCATCTGGCTAATATCCATCCATCCATCCATACAGTGAAGCAGCATGTTATGGAAGTTGACTGGAAGAATGGATGACTCAAAGCATACAAGCCAAGCCAGTGCTGGTGTGGCTTCAGGACATCTGATTGTCTTTGATAAGAGTGGACTCTTCCCATGCACTTTTACTGGGCCTGAGATTTGCCAGGATAGAATGGACATTCGTAGACATACGTCATACTTAAGACTTGCAGATGTAAGTAGTCAGTTATTTATACAAAATACTGAATATTGGTCTGAATACTTATGTAAATGAGATTGTAGTTTGACTTTTATATTAATGTGAAATATGTATATTTTGGAATGTTTTATTTAATTTGGTATAGTATAATGTGCAAAATGGCAATTATACATTTTACATAATATAATACAATGAAATGTGCAATGGAAAGGCTCTTAAGCCACTGTAGGCCTATATCAAACTGGCTGCCTCTAAACCATTATGCATTTTGCTAAACTAATATCTCATCATATTGTATACTCAACTGTGGTGAATCTGGTGTGCATGTAGTTTCATATTCAAGGACTGCAATTCTGCTGTTTTATTTTTGTATTATTGTGGAGATGAGGTACACTACGTTCTATAATACGTAGTCTATGGCTACGTTGATGCTTAAGCAGAGAAAGTCCAACAGAAATTACAGCCCATACAATTTAAATTATGACAAATATTAATTCAATACATAATACACTAAAAAGACTTGACCGCGTAAACATTCTCTCTTAATACACCACCAGGCAATAATACATATTTAGTTATGTTCTGCATCTTTATTTGACCGTGGCACCGTGAAGACCTTTCTGTTACGTTGAACTTGAAGCTGTAAAGAAAGGAGAAAAATACACACACACACACATGTAATTCAATAGCCTTAGTTTCAGTGAACGCCTTCCATTGAGAAATAAAGACACTGTACACGCATTAAAGCAAACTCTGCTTTATACACTATATATTTGTAATAATATTATGTAATCAATATCCATCATCCACATCCGCTTATCCAGAGTCGGGTCGCGGGGGCAGCAGCTTCAGCAGGGGACCCCAAACCTCCCTTTCCCGAGCCACA
>JAODUH010000007.1:450337-466001 GCA_027564835.1 Typhlichthys subterraneus
CCTGGAACGCAAAGTACCATCTACATGCTGCTGTTGGAGGGTGCGCGCGCATCCACATCAGCTGCTGTTGGCGGGTGATTAGGGAGCGCTTGATTTAATATATATAGTTTAATATATAGAGTTTTCTATGAGCAGAGCACGTATTTTAAACATCAATATCGCAGTCGAGCATGCTCATTTAATCGTGAGAAGCCAAAATCGTAATCGCGATCGATATTCGATTAATTGTGCAGCCCTAGGATTACGTTACAACACCCTGCTAAGGACAATATTCCACTATATCCTAACATAGAATAGTAATGGTTTGCTGTTGTATTCATGTTTAAAATAGACACCTTTTTAAAACTGAATAATTTTGACACTGTAGCTTCATTGTAATACAATGCAACCAGACTAACGAACAGTTTGGAACCACATTTACTGCGATGGCAAAACAGACAGCGGCCAGAGACTGAGTTAAAAAAAACCCTGGCAGTTTTGGACAGTTTTCATACCTTGGCGAACAACATGGATATATTAGGGCTGTCGAGATAACCACAATATTTCAATACCGCGGCGTTGCTAACCCAACCGCAGGCCGTGGAAAGCAACCGCCGTACCGCAAATCGCAATTTTTTTCATGAGGCTAGCCCATTGAATATGATGTCTGATCTAGGGCGTGTGAGCTATCCAAGCACAAATTCCCCCAGCCCCATATTAGCCGGTTGTAGCTTCTTATAATACATCCATGGTTGTAGCCTTTGGGAGTGTACGTATTTACGACACTCAGACGTTACGCTTTACAGCACTTTGCTACAGTTTAGTAAAGTGCTGTAGTGTTGCCAACTTACCGACTTTGTCGCTAGATTTAGCGACTTTTCAGACACTCTTAGCGACTTTATTTCTAAAAAGCGACTAGCGTCAAATTTAGTGACATATTCAGACCAGGGAAAAGGCAAGAAATATTGAATTCTGTAATGTATTTGCATATGCTGCTTAATCACAGTCCAGCAGCAGCGGATTCTCTCCCTCTCCTCTTGTGCCGCGTTCAGACAGTCAGTAACTTGTGCTCGTGTGTGGTGGGGCTGGCAGAAGGATTCAAATGAATACGCGATGACCAATATTCAAATGAGCGTATGATGCCATCTGGCGACTTCTAGTGACTTTTGGAGCTGGTGCTAGCTACTTTATTTGGAAACGAGTTGGCAACAGTGTGCTGTACAGTCTGGGAAGCGCATCGTGCATCGCAGACACACTCGAGTGATTCCTTTGGGACATATCTGCATTTCGTGTGGGAAAGAAAATGGAATATGTGGTCCCCTAATCTTTCGGGTTGTTAAACCGAAACTGTGCCATCACTTCTTTCTGTCTAGATGCTACCTAAATCAAGGCGGTGTACTGTAGGCTACGCTTGGCGCGCCATAGACTTTTGATCTTGCGCTATTTAGTATGCTTTATTTAATAATTAATTAGTCATATTTTCCAGATGATATTTTTGCCCAACATCTGCCGAACAAAGTTACACGTGATTACCAGTAGGCCTACTAAACTGGTAGAAAGCATATGATGTTGCACAATTGTCTCACCACGGACTGAGATCACGTTGTATATAAATTACCCAGAATCACACTATTTCGGAAGCTCTGTGCAACGAACTTGACCATTCAAAACAACAAAAAAAAAATGGTGATAATACCGAAGATACCGACAGTACATTTTCTTCACCGCGACAGCCCTAGGATACATTATTGACACACGTCAGATAGACTTTGTGAAAGCCAACCACAAGAAAGGTAACTGCTGCCTCATGCCTAACCCACCCACAAAGACGACACAGTATCTGTGTGCGTCTTGTAATTTCTCAGCAAAATGACACACACACATGCATTTATGTTTCTAAATAAAGTGTGATATTATTCCACTGTTTCGTTTCAGTAAAGAAGCGAAGGCAATAGACTTTTTGCCATAATCCAACATCGTAGTGACGAGGGTTAATGCCATGAATGAGAACCCATGCATTCTATACATTGCGTTGTATTGTGTTTTGACAACTATAAAAGGCTCAGTGGTTCTAACCTAGTTTTGAGCTAAAAGGTTAAATTAAAATTGTAGTTTAATTACAGTAGCAACGTACATGAGAGCTCAACAGGCTGCACCTGTAGCAGGTTGGGTGTGGGTCTTTGTGGGTTCTGTATTCTGAACGGTCTACCTACATGGCTGCCAAATCCAGTCAGCATTCTCATGATCAGATTAGCATTCAAATATTCCAACTGTCTTTATGTAGTCCAATCCTCTTTCCAAAAGAAAATATAAACCACAATCCAATCAAGCTAGATTGACAAGACAATCTCGCTGCATTTGCAGGTGTCATGCCATAAAGTGATCTGCTAAAAAATGGTTGTTGGAAACTGATTTATGCCCACGACAGCACACCCTGCCCTATATTATAACCAATCAAATTCGTATTACCAGTATACATCTATTTAAAGTGAAAACACAATTCATAAAATGCACATCTGCATTTTCCAATCAATGTTCGGCTGAGGATACCTTGGCACAACACCGCGGTAAGGAGATTACTGTAGAACACGCGATTGGTGTGGTTACAGCGCCTTCTGCTGTACCCTTTTATTAATTTATAGCCTAATGCCTCTTTGACCCACTAATACTTACAGATGGCATTGTAAATAGCCTACTAGATTTTGTTGAAAAGTTTGCCAAAAAGTTTACTTTTTGTCTCCCTTTTATTTATGTTATTGAAAATCTCACAGGGAAACTCACCCAGATGTGACACATTGATGCTTAGTAGCACGGTGCAGCTGGCCTGCCAGGTTAGATCATCGTCTGAAGTCTTGCATCAAATGTTTGACCGCACAACAATGACATTTAAAATATTTTAGCCACCAGAACAACTAAGCCATTTAATTCCCTTCAAAGTATAATAAACATAAACCCCTCACTGAGTTCGCTAAATTTACCGCTAGCATACCTACCGTTAGCAAACATTATTGAATCACATTATTCAAATTAATTATTTTACTTGATCATCATAACGAGATGATTACAAGCGCAGACAGACGAGAACAAACACCGAATGACAAGAAAAACAAATGTGCACGGATACACAATTGGCAATTAACAGCATAATGATAAAACACTGAAGACATAACAATAATATCCAACTTGCAACCTACACAACTTAACAAGTTAAATTAATACCGGTAGTTAACTGTGTGTAAATGGAGAGCGTTCAATGTAGTGATGGCTGCCAGGCTGAAAGACGGATTTCAGTTATCCAAAGTAGAACTGAACGGTGAGAAGGAGCACCACCCGTACGTTGATATAAATGTTACAGACAGGAAGAGAGAGCGGACAACCGTTCATTTGAATGCAGTAACCGGACAGCTCCACAGATTTGAGAGTTCACGAAGCAACGGTACGGTGGCAGTACTAATAATATAACACGAACATATTTGCAATTCGCACTGTCTCCAAAAATGGTCGCAAATTGTGACTAATTGGTCGCAGTCTGGAGCCCGGTATATGTTTATTTTAACTCAGGGTAACGGATTCTGAATTCATCTCCTCAGTTCAATGTGGTTCAGAGAGGGTGGGGCTGCCCCTCTCCACATATGCAATATGTGGAGAATAAGCAGAAGCCTGGGAGCTGGGAGCTGGGAGCGGGGGGGGGGGGGGATGGGGCCATTGGATGACAACAAACAATTTATTCAGCGAATTTACGAACATGCTATATCGTAATATGCATCGTTATTGGGATATACAATTATCTATATTGGGATATGAAATGTTGGTTAAATCGCACAGACATAATTCAAATTATATTAACTTACTGCACAGCTTTAAACTAAAGTATGCAGTATAGCCAGTAGGTTTCAGCAAACCATGCCATGACCAAGTATTGGCAAAGTCGAGCAGTACCTCCCTAAATGTACAGATGTGGTTCCCTTCACTGCTATATCTTACCTTGGTGTTCATGTTCTGGGAGAACTCAAGAATGGTGTCAACTCTGGTCCAGGCATCTGGGTGCTCTTTCAAGTGTGTCAGCACCTCTTGTGCCATTCGTTGCTATAAGGCAGTAATTACAGTATTAGAAAAGAACATAACACTGAAAGGTCTGTAATTAAAGTATTAGAAGAAAACATAACACTGAAAGGTCTGTAACAAACAGTTACAGACAAGTGCACTAATGTAGACATTCTGCTTCATGAATGCATTTCACCAACAAACACTAACCAAACAGACAGCTTTGTGAATGTTGCACTGTAAATTCTTAATAGAAAACAGTAGGGGTGTAACCAGGGTCCAAGACAAGTGCCAAAAGCAGGTAGATTTTCAGTTTTGCAAGTAAATTTGGTGGTTTAGGTGTGCCGACAGCAAAAACGACCAGCTGGTTTAGCCAATCAAATGCAAAGTATTTTTTTGAAAGCACCTGCCATTCAAACAGAATCAATGTATGGCTCCCCGGATGTACTTGTGACAACAATTCCTATGGCAGGTCAGGTTACTTGCATATGGGCTTGTATAGAGAAACAGCCGACGTGACCACAGACACGTTTGTTTTGTGTTATTACAGAGAGTAAAGTATAAAAAAAAAAATTTTATACTATATATTTTGAATTAAAAAAAAAAAACATGGATGGATGGATCGACAGATAGATAAAAAAACACACACACATGCACTGAGCCGACAGGTGAAAGACTGTTGAAACGAACACAGCTGTAGTTTAATAATTTAAATAAACCAATATTTCAGCCTAGTATATTGTCAGATCTACCTGCCCGTTTCCCCAATCGTTTTGTCCTATTCATTCTGTTGAAAGTGTGTGTATAAGCACTGTGTCTTTCAACTCCACTCTGTGACAGAAAATTCTGATAGCTGGCTATATTTTCAATACAAGATTGTACAGTTAGAGTAAATGTCTTATGCTTTTCTTAGTAGTCATGGTTAGCAATAAAACCTTGATAAAAAGGCTTGCTGTCTTATGGTAATGTCGAATGGAACCCTTACAATCATCTTGAAGACACCCGCCAGAGCCCCATCGACAGCTGTGGCGGCTGCCTCGTCATTCGGCATGGACAAATCTGGCTACATGGTCGGGCTGCATGATGAATCTAAATAAAATTGCGATTCATACCTCTATGCGATCTCATTTCTACATGAGAACAATTCTGCACTATATTAATTGGAAACATCAGCTGCATCAAAACAAGCGCTCAGGTGTAAAACCATGTGGTACAGAGCAGCAGGAAGTAAATACAGTGAGCATGAGAGTCACCAGCAAATTACAGAGTGAAAGAGGGGTTATATGGCTGTAAAAGGAACACAATATCCTTATAACACCATTCATATTTTGTCGCTGTTAACAAAGGCTTCATCAAACTGCTATTGCAAGGTAGGCAATTGTACAACAGGAATATAGTCTTTTGATCGGTTGTCGTCTTCTGCGAGTGGAGCTAGTGGCCACATCAAGGTATTGCCGCTTTGACAGTTGTCCACACTCCCTCGCCACTCTAGGAACACATGGAAAGCAAGCGCTCTCAACTCCACTTGCAGCATCAGATTGTTTTGCGTGTTTCAAGTGCAGATCGATGCAGGAAGATTGAATGAGCCACTACTTTTTTTTAATAATACATAAATTAAAAAATAAGTTTACCCAACTAGTATTTATGGTGCCAACTAGCGATGGTATCAGCGTTTAACCGACTAATCGCGCACATCCCTAGTCCTAAGCAGAGAACGACAAACTGTAAACACTCCCTCTGTGTGTTATAATCCTATCTCCTCTGCTCTTTGCTTATATAGCTGGGCTGGTGCTATGTTAGCATAACATGCAGCACATTTGTGTGGCACCCAGAGCATTTGTTTTGTTGAGAAGCTGGTGCGCTTTGTGTGACATCTAGTCATATTCACAAAAAATAAAGAAAGAAATTAAACATCTATAGAGCGAACGTAATAAAAGCCAGAAAAAAATACAATCGTTCAAAAAAAATAAACAAGTCTGAACTGAACCATGGATTTGGTGAACCATTACACCCCTCGACATTGTCTTCAACTCACTTTAGGCATGGGTTTTGATCAGGATTAACATGACACCTGGTACAGCTGGTAAATTTAGGAGTAATATAGATTGTGATATGAAAGGTACATTTACCATAATACTACACAATGTGAAAAATCACTGGCAGTGTGTTTAAGGAGTTACATTGTTAGCTAAATTGAACTGTCAATTTCCTCAATGTCATTCCACTAATAGATGTAGCATACAGGATTGGCATTTATTATAGTCAAATGTTACCCACAGACAATTAACAATTTCATTCAAAAGATATTTTTGACAATTTATCAATGCAGCTCATCAATATAGCAGACTTTTTGTATCCACTACCTACCTGTGGTCCTACACCATGGTATAAACAGTTCACCACATTATCCAGCAGATTGATATCGAGTTTCTGGTTGAAGTCCAGCAGCTGCTGTGCTGCATGGTCTGCTAACATTGTCATAATTGCTGGCATAGAGCTCTGCAAGGACAGGAAAAAAAACAGGGTAATTAGAGTACAGAAAACAATTAAAGTCAACAAATTATTTTAAAAACAATTCAACCCCCCCCCCCCACACACACACACACACACACACACACACACACACACACAGCCTAATATAGTGTGTTGTTACGTAGACAAACTTTCATTATAAAAATTTAACCAAACACACTGAGCAAAATAAATGGTGTTCCTTCACAAATTGCACACATTATGTCAAATATTGCATTATCCATAGCCTGCGATTAATATAACCACGTGGCTGAAATACCAGGTTACGTCACATTGTTTACAACTGTAAATACACTTGGGAGGGGAGGGGGGGGTCACATCAACTTCGTCTGTCAGTGTGTAGGCGATATGTATTGAATATGACTAACGCAATAGGCATTTAAAGATTGTATTGACATTGTTAACATTGAGTAAACAAATAGCCTTTCCGTCAATCATATGTGATTGTGTTGCCTGGTGCACATATTTGCCAAGCCAGTTCAGAAGTAATTATCACTACCGGTTACAACCATCACCCTGACAACCAGGCAACGCTCCAACCACTCCCACCAACAAGCAATGGACGGAGGGCGCGCGGTTCCTACACAATGTAGATTACAAAACAGCGTAGTTGCAGTTCTAACCTGGCATGGCACCAAAAATAAGGTTATTGCTCCCGTCTTGTCTTTCTCTGCATTACATCGCCATCGTAAGGCACTCAGATGAGAAAGTTGGCAGTATTAGAAGTACTGCCTAACAGTAACTTGACATCCGCTTCCAAACACGCACATGAATGCTGTTGCAGCGATAGAAAACACACTTGTGTCCCTGACTATCGGCAACAGCACCCATATAAAATACACAATCGATTATACATTCCGTATGGATGCAGTTGCGTCTCTTGCTGGTTGACTAATCCATCACGGAGTTAGCTTTATGCTATATGCTAGTTAGCCAGCTATATGTAGCTACTTGTATACAGCATTCATTATGTAATTTACACACCAAGTAGCATTTCCATATCCAATAGTAAAGAATATGTTTGGTTAAGTTTAACCTGTACCGTAGAGCAAATATAACGAATCACCCAAATAATCACAGCATGGCATTTCAACCCAAGTTTTACCTACCTAAAGTCCAAGCCTCTGATTTAAATGAGTGACTTTGCCAAAGAAGCTACAATATAGTTATTTATATCACTGTAGATTTGAAAAAGAGGTCCTATTCCTGTAACGTTGACTATCTCCAATTCCAGCAATGAGTGATGACTGATAGTGAAAAGCTGTTAAGAACCACTGGTGTTGATTCAAAAACTACAATCACGGCAAGCTCAGAAACAAGACAATACGATACATTTTACGTAACAAGATAAACCTTGATTCACAAATTAGTTTTTTACTTCAATTATTTTGCAGCGGGACGGTATGGAGATGGTGTGCCTGCGCCTGTTCTCCTCTCTCAAGCAACTAACTCGTAACCGGTTGAAACCGGTTCAGACTGGGAGATTCCATCTCGGTTTAGTTTTCAGCCGATGGCGCCGCGGAAAATTTGGACTAGCGTTACGCCCATATTATACCATGATTGGCGAGGTATTGACCGAGGACTTCCTATTTTGTACCCCATTGGCTATTTTAGCTGTCAATTTAATTCAATTCGCTCAAGCGCCCACGCGCCTACTCCGCCCGTGGAGAAAAAGAGGGCAGACTCATATGCAGAATGGACTTTTCTGACTATAGTTAATAGAAGAACACAATTCTCTAATGTATATTTTGCTGCGATTGGTTAAAATAAATGTCGGCATTGAAGTGTAATATCTATAGGGTCTTATATTACCAGTAAATATACAAAAAAGTATTGTGCGTTCATGCGTTTTGTTTACATAGCATAGCCTACTTTATCTGTTTTGTACGTTGAATGTAACATATCCAGACGGTAAACTTATATTTGTTTTCAGTCATAGTAGTGAGTTGAACTATCGTGATAAAGCAATTACCAATCGTTGCCTGTTGCTTGTAAGCTGGTAATTTTCCACCAGCCACGAGTGGGAGTGGTTATGATCACGAACGCACGAGGTTGGAAAAACGACATGAAAGCGAAATATAACTGAATGGGGGAAAAAGTAAATGATGTTGGCACCACACACACTATTGCAATACAACTACAACAATATAATGTGATGTAATTTAATTAAATAGTTATAAACCCACACGCGCAGGGCAGCTGTCAATAGAGGATGCAAACATGACAGCGTTTTTTTTTCTTGTTGTCACGTGACCCAGCGCGCTACTTGATGGAAAAATACTGGATTTGGTGTGTACTGGAAGCAGTAGACCTAGTAAAGTCATTCAGAGAGCATTGCAAAGGGCGTTTGATACTTTACCCAGCAACAATGTCTAATTTGTATGTATTTGAGATTCATTCAATTCAGAGATAAGCAAATGTATTATGCTTGCACTGTTCTTGCAGCCAATCTCAATGGTCAATAAGCTATGCAAACCTGCAATAAGATTGCATTCTTTTGTTTTTAAATGTGCAATATGTCAACATTTGTATACATTGGAATATGTTACTGCACACCCACCCATGCACATGCTTACTTTAGGTAGGCTACAATAAGTGAATTTATTATATCAAGGTTCATACATGTTTTCCATAACCTAAATAATTGGTGTCCATTCCAAGAATGCTCTATTACAAGAGAATAACAAACATATTTCAAATCAAAAGGGCAGCCATTTTCCAAGAATGTAGTTATCTTTCAATGACCTCTGGTTCATATTTGTAGAATGTGTTTAAGATAATATATTTTCATTTGGGTCAACTTCACATTAATAAGGTAACTCACTACTAAACTGGTCAAAGACAATAATTTAAGATGTAAGATCTCCATTCGCCTACACTTCAGATCTCTCAGATCTCACAGTCTCACAGATTCAGAGGTCAACACATTGCATTGGATTGTTGCTGGGGGTCAGTTATGTGTTTGGCCAGTAAGCAATTGTATCGACTAAATAACTTCTATAATGTTCTGGAACACATGCATAATCTAACATTGTATGTATATTTACCTGTGGCAGTAACGTTTTTGATACATACTAAGCTACTACAACTAACTTTAATGAAAGTTATATCCACTATCAGCTCATGTTGTTGACTGAGTTTATTTTGTTTGGGTGCAGGAATATATTGTTACACACGAGAGAGATTTTAGAAGTGAGCAAAGCAACCTCATTCAGGATTAGGCTGGCAGGATCTTGTTCTGTCTGGTCGGGGCACAGCAGGACATTTACATACATTGTCATGACATCACACTAGGGGGCTGATCCTAGTCTGCCAATCAACTAAAAAGCTAAAAGGTTTGAATAAAAATACATCTGGTTTGTTCAGTCTGTTCATCAACACAAAACGACGAATGCTTTTATCTCTAACTCTAAAACACAGGTTAACATGTTTTACATGTCAGAATCACTATGTAACCAAACTAACCAAACAAAACGTTTTCAAGCACAATTCTTTTTAACTCAATTTAAGGTACAAAGTTAATAGCCTACTAATTCAGCTCATATTATAATATTACATATTACATAGCATTTTAAATAAAATCGTTAGTTATCTAATTACATTAATATTCTGGCATAATATGTGTGGACATAGCTCTTACTTTGCCACATTAAATCTACTATGTAAACAATTGTTAGTGCCATCTTGTGTCATTAAAATTGATTGAGTGTGCAAAATCTAAACGTAAACCTGGAGCGCCATCTCCTGGACATATCGCATACATACTATGGTACTAATGCTGCGTTCCAGACAACTCGCAGATCGGGGTGGGGGTCCTGACATGCAAGAGGAATTGTTGTAACAAGTCCACCTGGGGAGCCGTACATTGAAACTGTTTGGCAGGTACTTTCAAACAAGTATTTTGCAGATGCACAGTTGATAGGCCAAACTTGGTCGTTTTCGCTATCTGCAAACCTAAACCACGCAAGTATAGCTATAAACACGACTCTGATTGGAAAGTTCAGGTGCTACTCGGACATATTCAAAATGATTGTGAGGCTGTCCAGACTGATTCTCACGGCGAAATCAAACTGAAGCTTGCGAGATCAAGATGGTGTCGCGAGGTTATATTTCTATAACTTTTTTCTAAACACAGTGCCAGTTAACATGTCAATATATTCTATATACATTTTCAATTAGATATTAATTTCGCACAGACTCTTTAATCCAAAGTACAATTACAAGTAGCCTATTATAAGGAGCATATGGGTTTGGCATATTGCTCAAGGATGCACGACCTTCTGACTGAGACTTTAACACAGACCACTAAATGACCACCACACCCCTTCAAGAACACTTAGTTAAAGCACACAGATGTCATGAGTGAATTTAAACGATCAGACTTCTGCTCAGGACTGTGTGGCCACATATAGACAAGGACTGACTTTAACGTCTCCCAGACAATTAGGTGTGTTTGTTGCACCAGTTGGGAAGAACAAAGAACACATCTGCAAAATAATGCATATCATATAAGTAAATAAATTGCAATTTGTGCATTGAATCATAAACTCCTATAGAACCCAGTCAAATACAGAATACTTTCCCAGTTAATCATCTAAACAGCTGAAATAAATCAAAACACAATGTTGCATGTGAACTTTAATAGACCTGTATCACTGTAAAAGAAAAATGTAAACAAACAGCATTCCATTTCTGTTCATCTTTTACATTTCAGTTGAAATGACAGCAAAAATTATACCAGGACATATGTTATGTTCATGACTTAAATACTTTATCTTAATAAAATAACAATACAAATATATATTATATAAATATAATTTAGGAGTCGATTTATTTGGATGTGTTAAGCCTCATCACTTCTCCTTCTCTTCTTCAGACAGCCTTTCTCTCCATGGAGTGACTCTTCATGGTATCCCTCTGTCTGACTTACATCTGTCAGGCTATGATTGTGCACTGCTGGGAAGGTCTGACCCAGCCCAAGCACCTGTCTGACAGTCATATTCACTCTGGAGCTCTGAATGTAGCTGGAGCACACCTCCCAGTCCTCCGTACACACCTCCTGCAGCAGGGTGCCTGGCTCACACCTGGATGAGTTCTGGATGAGCCCGTGGCCTGTGCCTAGGCCTTGTGTCTCTAACGCTACGCCCAAAAGGTCATCCTTTAGAGCCGGCATGATCCGCGGCACGGCGTGGTACAGGAGCCGGCTGGACCCAGACATCACCATGATGTCTCCGCTGTGCATGTACATGGCAGTGGGGGGGTCTTCTCTGTGCGTGCCTCCCAGGAGGAAGATGGCGGACTGCCCAAAACTTACTCATTAAAACAAAGATGCAGCACATGAGCTGTGTTTGTGCGTACAATTCCTCAAAGTAAGCCTGAATTAAAGCCTTTCAGCCATCATGGATGTGTGTGTTTGATTGAGCCACAAGGAGGTTGTGATGAGCAAACCTAATAGCAAAGGTCCAATATGTATAATGTAAAAATATGATGAAACTTGGCATTGTAGTTTTATTTTGCCATTGGTCCAGAGCTCATTATGACTACTACAGTATATACTACCATACTATACATAACCAGAGTAGCTTGCTCCAACAGTGTGCTTGGTGGGGCCAACTGAAACTAGTTTAGTTAAATGTGTTAGAAAGCAAGCTCCTCTCATCACCTGAATGACAGCAGTGGTCGTGTGTGATCCAGCTCTGACTCGTCCACATGGATGCCAAGCGATGAATCGGAGCGGTAGTAGTTGAGGATTCCTGCCTCAGCATTGAAGCCAGGGAAACCGCATGCTGCCGCCACGTGGCGGGACAGTGAGTGGAGATCAGCCGGGAAAGCTGTGTAGTGATTAGCCGAGTACGTCTAGCAACAGAACATTAGATGGAACATTTCAAGCAGTCATTGTACATCTCTGCCGTATTACTTAATTACAATGAATTAAGACGTTTTATAATGGTATACACCTTCAATTAATTGATGCAATAGTTTACACTGTAACTTGCCTATGATCTTTTATCAATCAATAAACTAGCACATACTGTATTTTATAATTTGTATAATGTAGCAAACATTGTATTTTTTGTGCATATAAATTAATAAATGGTCACATATATACATTAATGATACTGTGTTTCTGGGGTTTAGCTTTATTTAGCATAAGGTCCCCCATCTAGTATCTGATTGTTCACAAAGAGCTTCAAATCTGCATGAACATAACCAAATGAGCATTGTCCATAATCAGCACACATAAAATGTAGCGTGTACCTTGGTGTCCCAGTTATAGTGATAGCCCAGAGTCACCCAGCGTAGCTTCTCCAGTAGTGTCTTGGGTTGCCTCTTACCTTGTGGAACTCTGGGAAATTAAGAATAATAGAGGCCACTTGAACCAGCTATACATTTCTGGGTATGAGAATCGATTATTGTATAGTAGACATTTAGTAGAATTGTTATTGTACTCCACACACGCAACTATGAGTAGATGATGATAGAAATTGCAAACCTTACTAAACGTTTCAGAAAGCTTTACTAAAAAAGTTATTGCTGTGCAAACATTGATTAGGGGGCAAAACCCTCTTTTTTGATCATCACCTGGGTGCACAACCCGGTGAACTATCTACTGGATACCTACAGTGTAGGTCTAAACAATACAACCCCTACTTATTAAGGCAAGGCACCACACCTTAAACCTCAGGTGTTGTAGGATCATGCACTCATAAGTCATACAGCTTTCCATTCAAACCCTATGGAATGACTCCATTCAGTCTTTAAGAAGAATATACTAGTCAATGTTAAAGCCTTTCACATAGCTTTTAAGCAGGTGTAACCAGTCACAGCCATGCCAGGTTGGTCAGAAAGATGAGAGGATAGAAAGATGCATCTTACCTGAGGATATCAGCACTCTTGCTCCAGATGTCATCTGTCTCAGTAGTGGACATGTGCATGTCCAGGTTGCACACATTGGGCTTTTGAGGGTAAGTCTTCAGACACTGCCTGACCCAGAAAGGCTGGGAGCCTTGAAGGAATGGGTTGGTGATGAAAATGAACCCTACAAGAGTGCACACAAATCCAGATTACATCAAACAAAGAAACCACCTGTTTACTGACAAACAAAAAGTATTGTTAACTTCTAATCCACCCAACTATGCATGAAAAAGGCTTTCCCTGTTAAAGTCATTATAGAATTCTCCAGTTTGGAGAGCCTACATTCTCCACAATGTGTTTTATGTATGTGGTGTATTTTATTTGTCAGTACCCATTTGTATATATTTTGTTTAATTTAGCACAGAAGCTAATTATTTTACCTGGATAACCCAGAAGGCTAAAAGCTTTCCAGTTGCTGGCAGGTTGTAGACCCACACTCATGGCTTCACAGTCACTCACTGTAGCAGTGTCCAATTTAGCTGAAACCATCTATCATGTTACACACACACACACACACACACACACTTCAACAACATATAGTGACGGCAGAGAGCTAGGTGGTATCTAATGTAGTATTTTAATAGTGTGAGGAAATGGTCCATTACATAGCATAGATCTTGACATCTAAAGTATATTGAAATCAATAAAGGAGATAATGAAAGAATGTTTGTAATGTTTTTGGGTAAAATGTAAGTAATATGCTTATTATGAAAGTTCGGGAGGTGGGCTTTGAAAGAAATAAAGCAACAATTTTAACAGTGTTAACAGTTGTTAGCTTGTGAATTTTAGCTTTTAAATAGCGTATGATTACTTGACCTTATTAAATAAAGGCCAAATCGTGAGCATTGCATAACAAGTCGTGGATTATGTGTGTGCAATATTGCATTTCATCGTGGAAATTAAGGCCATTAGCGCTGGTTTTCTCTTTAGCCATAACACTATATTCGCTCACCTTCTCACTCAGTGGCCCTTTAGAAAAATCTATAACGTCGCTAAAATCAGGGGCAGGATGTCTCCGTTTGTAAAACTTAAATAGTTTCCTAAAAGCGTCTTCTCCATGCTCAACCATAGAGGCCGCCATCTTGGCCATAATTGCCGTGACCTTTCAACTTTGGCGGAAAAAACTGAAGAGAGTGAGTCTATAATTGATGTTATTTTTTATAGAAAATATTAATAATATATGTACATGTTATAAACTACCAACACTACTGTATTTGTTAATAAGTATAATAAATATTTTGTCACCGTAGACATCGCCACGGTCGAAGTCACGCGATAACGTCAGAGGTTACCGGACTAGCATACTGTACCGTGTTTCAAGGACAGAACATGGCAGCGCCAAAGAAGGTTTTTGAGGTTTTTGTGTCTAAAGTACCATGGACTATCGCAAGTAGTAAGTTGAATATGTATATCAAGTGACATCATCCAAGTTATAGAACTATAAACTCAGCATGGTAACTTAACTGCGTGTTATTGTGCTGTGCTCTATGCTACTAGCAATGCATGCTTCGTTTAGTCAATGAATGATTACACCGTTTTCCATTAATTTGAGTTTTCATAACGATTTAAACATTTTTATTTGCAGAAGAGATGAGGGAGTATTTTGGACAGTTTGGCCAAGTGAAGAAATGTTTGCTCCCTTTTGTAAGTTGTTACAATCTCATAAGGGTTCAAATGTGTCAAATCCACACATGAAAATGACCAGGGAGGTTAAGGGGATGCTGTTACATCCTTGATATGATTCACTGTCTGCAGATCACTGACTTGTGTTTTGTTATGCCAGGACAAGGAGACAGGCTTTCACAAAGGTTTCTCCTGGGTGGGATACACAACAGAAGAAGGCCTTAACAATGCACTTCAGAAGGATCCACACATACTGGATGGAACTACGGTAAATATTTAGTGTCAGGGTTTTAGAGAATACACAAACCTCATTGTTTTTAGTTGTCCTCTGGTTAGGTTTGTTATCTGCTTTTTTTTTGTCATCGTGACATTATTTTATTAAACAGAAATTGATTAATGGAATGAGTCCTTACCCCAAGTGAAGGAGTTCAATTACCTCCATGTCTTGTTCACGAGTGAGGGGACTATGAAGCGAGAGATTGGCCAGAGAATCAGAGCAGCGGGAGCGGTATTGCAAACGCTTTACCGCACCGTTGTGACGAAAAGAGAGCTGAGCCGGAAGGCAAAGCTC
>JAODUH010000007.1:483972-509212 GCA_027564835.1 Typhlichthys subterraneus
CCCTAGCAACACTGTGACTATACTTACCCCTACCTGTCCCTAGCAACACTGTGACTATACTTACCCCTACCTGCCCCTAGCAACACTGTGACTATACTTACCCCTACCTGTCCCTAGCAACACTGTGACTATACTGACCCCTTTATATTCCTTATTTGCATAATAACAATAACATCTTGGCTTGGTGGTTTAAACTGCTGATGGAACAAATTACCTTGTGTGTCTATGCATGTGTGTCTGTGCGCATGCAATAACTGTACTGTATGTGTGCGCGCGTGTGCCCACCTGGTACAGACAGGCCAGATGGAAGGGCTGTCCACAGCGGGGGTCGTTGCACACCTGGTCAGGTATGGCAGCCTCCAGACGGTACGAGTAGCATATCCCACACTCCATGCTGAAGCTCTGTGGCGCACACACACACAGTTACACACATATGCACGTACATGTTGAAGGGTAAGCTACATATCCCCACAACACAGATTTGTTTTTGCCTTCATGAATACAAGAAGCTCAAATTGGCTTGTGTGTGTGTGTGTGTGTGTGTGTGTGTGTGTGTGGTGCTTTTGGAAAATAGACATCACCATTTTGTTAATTTGTTGTCATAAAATAGCTTATAACCATTAAGTGTTTTTATCTGGTGTTGAATATTCAGATGTATCTCCACCAAATCGAGGTGGCGCTGCTTATTTATTTAAAAATGTCCTTCCTTTAATGGCAGCTTCAGCTGTCAAGTGACCCAGCCCTCCAGATGAAGCTGGAGGCTGGGTCTTACACCTCCTCCATCTTAGCCCCTCCCCTCTGCATCTCTGTTTCAACATTCAAGCGCTCCCTGCTCTCTTTGAATGTTGCCTTAACGAAACTCTGTATCCATCAAGAGAGGGGGGGGGGAGGGAGAGAGAGAGAGAGATAGATGGATAGACAGATATCCAACATCTGGTCGACGCCACTTTCTCTCGCTCCTCCGAATGTTAATGAAGCTGAGGAATTAATCACCGTGGCGACAGCAGATAAACACGGGGGCCTTGTAACCTTGCCCGTAAGAGGAGGAGAAATGGCGTTAAAGAAGAAAGATAAACGATTGCGCGTGATTACAGTGATCCTGCGAGCGGCGAGGGGTCTGCCATCTTTGTTATAATAAAGATCCGATCTGTAAACAGTCCAATTAAGGAGGGGAGATTCGGTCCCACCCCTTGGAAAAGGGGGAGGAAATACATTCTATGTGATCTGCCTCGTCCATACACGTTCTGGAGGAGGGGGGGGGGGAGCGGGCAAACCGTGTGATGTACAGATTTGTGGTGGGTGGCAGGTGACGGGAACTCTATCTCCAGCAGCTCCCGGAGGTTGTGCAGCATGCTGACGTCCGGGTTCCTGCCAGGCAGAGCAGACAGCTCCTTCACACACTAATTATACACATGCAAGTGAGCACAAACACTGGGGATGATTGGGACACTCTCACCACTGGGTTGAGATGGGGGAGAACAAGCTAAACCACCATCACCACCGCAGCAAAGCGCTGGAGGTGCAGAGAGGTGTTGCATTCGCAGATGTAGAGCACATTCTTAAAATGAGCTGCTTATGAGAAAGTTTTAGGCATGTAATAAAAGCCTTTAGAAACACCACACACACACGCATCATAGCTGTCAGAGGGCATGCCGCATTTAGACATCACCTATGGTCATTCATGCTTTAATTTACTGCTATGTTAAACTACCAGATGCTTGACTTCATACAGCCTTTATGAGATGAAACAAAAAACATTTAAAGCCTGTGTAAAGCAGTTTTGAGTTTGTCACACCACAGAAAAAGATAATATTAACCACCCAGACAAATTTGAATTAATAAAAAAGCGTGATAATATAACCATCATTATCTGTTCTCAAGTGCCAGGGGTGTGTCAGCAGAAGGCGCTGTAACAACACCCATTTATTATTATTTCTGCAATGTAGGCATAGTTAACAGACTGTAGGCTGTTGAAGGACAGTAGGCTAATAAACTTGCATCGCAGCAGGCCAAATACTGAGCTGATTCGAACTCTCTATGCTTTTATATCCATGTGGTGTTAGAGGGAGAGGTATGCAAATTAAGGGACCATATACGTATCTAGTCCCCCGTTTTCTTCTTTCAGCGCGCATACAGGACGGGCAGTTAATTAACAGTGGACTATCTTACAAATCGCCGACTCTGCCTTTAAACTTGTAATTTAATGAACTGTTAGTGGAAGAATAGTTAAATGAACTCACCACTGATGCATGTTTCCATTCAGCTTGTTCCTTAATGGAGTCACCACTGTAACACAGAAACACATTGGATTAGTTCAATATTTTCTTTTTTCCCCCAATTTTTAAGATTTCTTAAAACCAAGACATACATACAAATGACATTCGATAACAATAAATACTTATGTTGTAAATCACAACAGGAAAACAGAGCCGAAAACATACTTCACAATACTTTACAAAGAAACAATACAATAAAAAAAAGATGAGAAAAGATACAATAAATGGAAAAAACATGTCATAATGGGAACTCATAATACATTAGAGACAAAATACCTTTTCTACCTGACCTGTTCTTTTATTTGGACAATGTCGGTTTCTTTTTCCGTCAGGATATAATCCTTGATGGCAGACATGACTAAATTAAACACCACCTCTGGTGGGGGGATACGTTTCTTAAAAACCAAGAGATTCCTGGATTTCCAAATTCCATCTTTTACACAAGTAATCACTATCCACCAACGTCTAACGGCTCCAGATGGTTTACCTTGTAAGTTACCATATGCTATCTCTTGGTAACTGCTTGGGGCCTTGTGAAGGTCTGCCAGCCATTGGGCCACCATTGACCACCCTTGTCTCGCAAGATTTCAACTCCAAAAAACACGTTTAGCTGTTTCTGCCTCCCTACAGCCGAGTGTTGGACACACTGGACTACGTGAACAATTCCTATTCTTTAGGAAGACCCTTGTCGGTAAGCTATTATGCACCATTTGCTATAACAGGTCTTTATGGGTGTTTGTTAACCCTTTTTCATTTACATTGCTCCATAACATTTTACACTGGACTTCCGAGTAGCAGGCCCACCAGGTAGGCCCTGAGGTGCTCAATTTTACTAGCCTGGCATTGGATTAGTCCACAAGACAAACAGAGCACTGATGAGCTAAAAGGCCTGAACATGTGGCTGTTGTATAATGAGTTGTCAATCACAGTTTCTTAACTGTCTTTTCTTCTGATGTATTCCGTTAGCCTCGTGTATCCAAGCGCCACTCCATCATTAGTGAAGACTGTCTCTGCCTCGTCGTGTCCATAACATTACACCTGGTGCAATCAGAAAGTCTCCAGTGGACAGCTGACTGTCAGATATAAAACATGATTGTTTTCTGTTCCCTAGGCGAGCCTCTCCATCTTCTCTTCTCACACGCACACACACAGCGTTTGTAATTCCTACATGCAAAAAGCAATATTTGCACGGGACCCCATGCATTCGAGGGGTCGTCGCCTGTCTACCGTCTTGGCGGCTCAAGTGGGCACGTTTAATATATTTGAGTGCCGCTGCTAGGCAACTGCCCGGCGCTAGGTGACCTCCGGATTTAATGGGAACAGCGGCCAACCGCTGGCACAGACACAGTGTGCTGTCGCCCCCTGGTGTGCTATTCGGTCAGCGTGTCTGACAGGGAGGTCTCGCTCACCTGACGGGTGACGGCCGATCAGACGACTAAGGCTTCTTCCCTCAGTGGTAGGCAGCAGTACTTAGTTACTGGCTTAGTTACTCCTAACCCAGCCTCGCAGTGCCCTCTGACCTCTCAGTAATGATCGGGTCACTGAGCACAGCGTTGCTCAAACGGGGGTAGCAGGGGTAGCTAGCTACTAGCTAGCCTCGTCAGGACACCCTGGGCAGATCCACTTTGCCTCCACCATCAGTCTGGACAGGCTTTGTGTTGTTGCGCTTCAGTCAGTACCACCAGTGGCTCTGACCAATCAGTGCTGTACTGGCAGCTGCACGGGTGTATTGTAGGCGGGACGTTAACCGGCAGTTATAGACAAGCAGTCAGTTCATCCAATCACCAGCCAAGCATTTTCTGAAAGTGCCTTTCCTTTTCTAAACGGATTCAACGGACAGATTCACAGATGGTTTTGTGAAACCACAGAACCTGTGGGGGAAGGGGGGGGGGTGTGTGTGTGTGTGTGTGACCCCGCCCCATCTTTCCCACAGCCCATCCTCCCCACCATGATCTGCTCCCAGCAGGCAGCTCTCTGGGAACATCTTGGGGTGTCTAGGATCCACCTCCAGCTTGATGGACACGTTGTTTCCTGTGCACACACACACACACACACACCTTATTGGTTTAGAGCAGGGACAGTTTCATTGTGGATGGTCACAATGCATAACAATATCACACAAGATTAAATATGCAACCCACCCGTCTTATGTGACGGATGGAAAGGAGGCTGAAACTAAGGGCTAACTAGCATTAGGGCTAAAGCTAGTTAGCATTACACGCCAACCAGCAGCGCTCTAGAGTACCGATAGCGATTCGCCTCATGGTGTCAGCCCGGCTGGGTTTCTCAGGCTCCAGGACCCAGGACTGGCTGTCGATCTCATCCAACACGTCCCAGAACTCTGCCAGGGACTCCAGAACCAGCAGGAACTGACTGTGCAGCTGCCCCAGTGTACTCTGGAGGAACAGAACATCATGACCCCAATAATAAAACCCTGCCCAATTTACACAAGCACCTAACCATGAGTACAGATACAGTATTAAGACCCACAGTGAGTACAGCTACAGTGTTAAGACCCACAGTGATACAGATACAGTGTTAAGACCCACAGTGAGTACACCTACAGTGTTAAGACCCACAGTGGGTACACCTACAGTGTTAAGACCCACAGTGATACAGTTACAGTGTATAGACCCACAGTGGGTACAGTTGTTGGGGATCAGCTACCCTGCCCCACCAAAGTGCTACATATTTCAAATTCTTTAGTGATAATGCATAGAGGTGTATTATTAGTTCCCAGTTGACAGAGGTGGCATTCATTATTACCCACGCTATTAGACACGTTACCTTTGTGTAGTCCTTAACAAATCCTTTATGCGCAACCGACGTCATGCAGTAAAACTCCCAGCGCTAGTTTGAATCAAAGCTAAACTTAACAGCTTGCATCAGTGTGGGTTGCAATGGTGGAGCATCTGCAGGCCAGGTTAATCGGAAACATCAAATAACACCTGTCCTGTCTTGCAGTTAAACTCAAAGTGTTGCTGGTTTCTTTAGTGAATCGCCATCTTCAGTACTGGAGTAAAACGCCACTGTTGTGCTGCGGTTTAGAAGCGTCCCACTTAAGCCAACCTGTGTATATCTAAATTGGCCGATAGTAGTTATAGATTGAACTGAACGCGCAGGCACACACACACACACACACACACACGGGGAGAGGTAGAGTCTAACAGGCCGACAGAGGTGTGAGAAGAGATAGAATGAGGAGGAGAGCAAGAAATAAAATGAACCAAAAATTACGGGTCATTGTGCCAGCACAGTGCACAAAATTAAGCATGGTCCAGGTGCAGAAGGCTCTGCAATTACAGCCCAATTAATGCCAGTGGCGCGATGATGGCTCCACCGTTTAGCCGAGCTGGGCTGAGACCACTTGGAAAACAAGAAGAGCTGCTAATTGATTTCCTGCGTTAACAGAGTGGCAGACGCACAACAGAGGGAGGAGAGGAGGCTTCTCATTAAAGGTGGAGTCAGCGAATGTACAATTCAGCACCGGCAGGTGCTCAATTGTTTTGTGTGTGCCTAAAAAAAAAAGAAAAAAAAAATCAGGTGTAGTTACACAGCCTTGGCTCTGTAAATGGGAAAACAAAAAGTGGTGCAGACCGCACCACCCAACACTATCCCAGCCTTGGCAATATGTGTGTGGGGCGGGGGGGATCTTATATGGGAGCAGCTTATGGCATTGAAAGGTGATGTGTTTTTGTTGTGATGAAGTTCAAAGAAGAAGAAGGTCCCGGGTTCGAACCCTGGTCGTCCCGGCCTCTCTGTGTGGAGTTCTCCCAGTGTCTGCGTGGGTTTACTCTGGGATCCTGTTTCCGTGGTCTTGTTCACGAGTGAGGGGACATTGGACTCGCGAGGGGAAATTGGGTTGGCCAGAGAATCGGAGCAGCGGGAGCGGTATCGCTCTACCGCACCGTGGTGACGAAAAGTGAGCTGAGCTGGAAGGCAAAGCTCTCGATCTACCAGGCAATTTTCAATCCTACCCTCACCTATGGTCATGAAGGGTGGGTCATGACCGAAAGAACTAGATCATGGGTACCGAAATGGGTTTTCTCAAGAGGGTGGCTGGCGTCTCCCTTAGAGATAGGGTGAGAAACAGATACAGAATCATATTTGTTGTCAATTCACCATTAATTTAGCCATTTCTTGATTTCATACCTTTACCTGGATTAAAATTGTATCTTAAATTCATGAATAATACATTCAATACAAATGTATAAACTCAGACGTATCTCTATCGGCCAAACCCCCTCCCCAGATCGGTGTATCACTACCACCGTGTGTGTGTGTGTGTGTGTGTCAGGGGTCTGGTTCCATACGTAGCGTGTGAAGGCATTACCGTGACGACGCCCCCAAAAAACAACAGCAGCAAAGCTTTACTTAAACGCACAATAAATCCGTCAGCCATATTAATAGTCTAGTGCACGCTTATCATAGGGCGCTCACGCACACACACACGCACGCACACACACACAGCAGCTGGGCAATGCTTGTGCTGAGACAGGCTCTATGGCAAACATCAATCAGGTGGCGGTCTCTCTCTCTCGCTCGCTCACTCTATCACACTATAGTGCAGCCTCTTTATTAGCGTGCGCGCACACACACACGCTCACACACACCTTCCTGTTGTGCTCAAACACATCTTGGCGCTGCTACAGAACAGCCAATAATTACTCATTCAAATGAACATGTCACACACACACACACAATACACTGAATGCCATCAAAGACACGTGCGCGTGTGTGTGTATGTGCCCATGTACGTGCGTGCGTGCAGCACACATCCATCAGAAGCCCAGCAGGCAGACAAGCTCCATACGGTGGCTCTGTTCACACACACACACACACACACACACACACACAGCAGGCCTGCCATGTATCTCAGACACACACACTCTGGAGGAAGGGGGCAACCACTCATGTACCCTCCTCACCAGTAGGGGCAGTAGAACGATATCACTGATGGGGACACGAGCAGGAAAACAGACAACCAAGAGGTCAGAGGACAATGAGAAACAGTATTATTCATTATTTTATTTATTACTTGGAGTGAGAGATGAAAAAAAAGAAGAAAAAAATTCTGATGTACAAATACACCAGAATATTAATATTTTGTAATTACATATATCCATAATAAAGTATATACAAGTGTGTGTATACCTGTGGCGTCCAGGCAAGGACCAGAGGGATGGGGAGGTCCGCTGAGCTCTCAGGGGGATCAACGGGGTGCTGGAGGAGGAGGGGTTGTCAGTATTGCCATAGCAACCGCTAGCCATTAGATCGTAACTAACTGCCTTTACTGGAATAATACGACGGAGCGCTCTGATGCATTTTAATGGAAGCAAACATGGAACGCTTCCGGTCTATTAAGTGGGCGTGTCACCAAAGGCATTCTGCTGTGGAGGCTGATGTAGGCAGCGCCCGGACAGATACATCTCCCATGACAGATACATCTCCCACGCACGGACTGAAAAAACATCAGTTCAGCTCAAAACAGTGGGATGCAGAAACACTGTAGTGGCCTCAGATTGATCGTAGGTACTTGGGATGTAATATGCTCAAAATACCCGTTAACGCCCTCAGAGAGTCATGATGAGCAACATTATGGTGAGATCCGTGGACCTCCTCATTGACTGGGCCGTTCTGGTCTGCATAAAGTGTGGAAAGCTCTCCTCCTGGGCGTAGACCTCTGGTTCATTCTCTAACTACTGTCCTCCTCTAGCTCTACCACCGGTTAGAAACACCCGCTGGACTTCACCGTCACCTCACTAGTTCACCCTGGTTGTGCCGTCAGCAGGGTGGCTGTGTGAACGCTAATGTGACCAGGACCAACAGACTAGAATCTCAACACAAACAAATTGAGCTGAGAGCAAAAGAGCAATATCAAACGGATAGTGCTCTTCACTGGCCTCTGTTATTCCAGTCTCTCTTGCTAGATGATTGGTTAAAGGCTGCTCCAAGAGGTCTACTCCCCGTAGGACGCAACGGCCGTAGACAATCGCCAGTGGAGCGTGTCCAGACCCTTGTTCACCAAGTGCATTGTGGGTCCGATCGCACCAGGCTGCCTTTCCTTTGACACTGAGCCTACAGCACATAATATACATCTTGTCCGTTTGCTTGCGCGACACACCTATGGCATGCTGAAGACTGTGTGGTGTGTTTCCTCCCCCTTCCCTATCATCTGGACCACATCTCGCCCACAGCGGGCGGCCTGCCATGCCCCTCCGAGCCACGTGGGGGGGCTCTGACCCACATCTCAGGGCAGGCAGATGCCGGGCACTGATACGCTGAGAGTCACACTGAGTCGTCCCAGGAGACTTGAGCCTGGCTTGAGTCATTGTGACTGTGTGTTGCCTACAGCTGAGGTCTGCACAGAGCTTGTAGCTGCTCTCCCCAGATGTATTACTCTAGCTGCACAACCTGGTTTACAGGCTTTGCTGCCATTCTTTTTACATTTCCTAATCCTGAGTGTGTGTGTGTGTGTGATTGCTCAACATCAAACTCTACTGGCCATGTGCTGCTATTACGGCCGGCCAGGTCACTCTTGAGAAATAGTTTTTTTAATGTTTGTCTTTGTGTGCGTGTGCGTGAGCTCGCTTGTGCGCGTTTCTTACCCCGGGCTTCAGTCTCACGGTGAGTGTGTGTTCCCTCCCCGAGACATCGTCAGCTCTCAGCCTCAGCGTACGGAACTCTGTATCTATGAACAGCAGCCTGTGGATGCACACACACACACACACACACAGATGTCCGTGAGCTGCTATGACGACGGTGGCCACGGCCCACGGTCAAGCCGTCGGCAGAGCTGAGACAACATCTCTGCCGACTGCTCTAACAAATGTACTAAGGTGCTTCACTTAGCCCAGGGGTCTGCAACCTTTGTTATCAAAAGAGCCATTTGTGCCCAAAATCTCTTATATTTATCCGTTTTGAGCCACAGAAAATATACTTAGGCTAACTATAATGAATTGATAGGCTATCATCATTACTAATATATCTAAATGAGAATTCATTCACGTGATTCAAGATTTTGTTTAAATGAAGCCCTCAATTGCCAATTTCCGGTGACCATATAACCGCGCCTAGAGTCGCCTACTTGACAGGACATGCACATCAACCAACTACGTAACTCAGTGACAAAGTTGGATGTTAAACTTATACAGAGGAATTTGTTGAGAAACTTATCAACTTGACCCTGGCTGTTGGCAGGTATTGTTCTGTTAGATAGGTAGGCTACTGTTAGTGCTTAAAATATGTAAACTGAAATTAGTAAATTAAGCAGCACTACCGTTACACCGGAATTACAGATACAGACTTGAGACAATGAAGACGTACATCTCAATTTCGGCTGTCGAGCTTACAGGGGTCCAGGCATCAGACATTCAGCAGAGTTTCTTATGTGACGTAGTGCTAATGGACAGAAGAGGCTGAGACTAGCATTTGTGTGGACCCGCAAAAAACCTTTCTACAGTCAATGCTGAATGTTGAAGATCTAGTCTGCATGAGGGGCGTGGCGATGACACCAAACAGACGAAAACAACAGTGAAGATCCAGAGTGATTGTGATGTGACTGCTGACGCTCACTGGCTGAGAGTGACACGCATGGTTTACGAGGATTACAGCAAGCTTGACTGATTTCACAGTAACTGGAGACGGGAAAATAAGAATTATTTCCCACGCTGGAGCCAAACTCCGCCCGTAATAATTATGGTGAAAATGACGATATCGTAAAACATTTAAAATATAGACTAATAAATAGTACTGTTGGCCAAATGTGTATATTCTCTCCATTTATCGTTTTTCTATTCATTTGTTCATGGTGATTAGGGCAAAGCCAAATGACTCCCAGTGAAAGCCAAAGGCATTAGCTTTTTATTTCATGTTTCTATCTGCTACAGAGGCTGAGAAATAACAGTTTTAGTGAACATTGACAATTCTGTCAGGTTTTTAAGAAAACCCTCAGGTTTCAAGTGGTTGTTTTCAAACCACTGGTTTAGGCCTTCAGAGGGCTCCATAGGTCTCAACGGGTTAAAAGGTGACATATGTGCGCAAACCCAATTAAAAAAGGTGAAGTCAGCGATGCTGCAAAGGTTGTGGATGTTTGTACTTCATGAAAACAAAGACAGCTCTCCCATCGATGCCATAGGCTGCTCCCTCAGAAGCTCTGCTCCCTCAGAAGCTCTGCTCCCTCAGAAGCTCTGCTCCCCCAGATGCTCTGCTCCCCACACGAGGAGGCCGGGAGTGTTACAAATATATGACAAATAAACATGTGAAAATAACGGCAGTAAAAGTCCTCCGGGCTCCTGTCCTCCATTTTAAAAGCCACTACTTTGGGAGGAAGAAGCCCCCCATGCTGCCGTCAGACTAGTCTCAGCCTCTTCCGTCCATCAGCACTACGTAACGTAAGCAACTCTGTGCAGAATGTCTGACACAGACCCTCGTAAGCTCGACTCAAGACTCTCAGACTTTCTGAAAGGGATTCTGACGAGGTTTCATACTGTCACTCTCAGTACAGTATGGATCTGTCATTTCCGGTGCGACGATAGCTCAGTGCTACATTTACTCATTTAAAATGTTAGATTTATTTTAAGCAGTAACCGTAGCCAATTAATGTTACAAATTTACCTGACCTGTAAACAGCCACAGTCCTGTCATTTAGTTTTCCAACTAATTCCTCATTGTAAATGTAACGTCAGACTTGGTCATGGAGTTAAGTAGTAATCGTGCATGTCAATCAAAAGGCCTCTCCTGTCAAGTAGGCAGGTCTTGATGCAGTTAGCCAGCGCTGCGTCCCAGACCTTACGCAGTAAAGGCTGGCTCTGCCAACACTGGGTACTTGTACAGTTGAGTGGGGAATGAGAGACCTGTCTGAGACAAAGGCTTTAGATAGAGCAGCACAGTAATGGACTGAGCTCTGTGCTGGGGAAACGTCGCTGTTTCTCTGACATGGATTTGCCCAGTGTGTTTGAGCAACGGGTTGGTGCCTAACACGCAATGGAATCAAGGCCAACAGTGACCCACATTTGCCATCGGTTAAACTGCTCAGATGCATGTTTCAAACATCACATCAAACATCCACACAGCAACACATTTAACAGATAAATATCCACAAGCTTCACTTTCTGCCGCCCCCCCCTGGTTTCTCATGTCTGTATCTCCCACAGCATCTGTATCTTCAGACACAGACTACACCAGGACCAATCTGCCCCCGCCCCACCACTCCTGCGGTAACGCCAGGCAACCGCTTGGAAATCAACCCAAAGTGTCCAGAAATAGATTGTGTGTAGTTCTGTAATGTGGGTGCGTGCACGTGGGTGCGTAACACTGCTGTGGCACTAATCAACAATCTATGCATGTCATCTAGACCTGAGATGGTGATGACAAAGCTGCTCTTATCAGAACATCGCCTTCACGCCACTATTCCCCATCTCCTCTCCTCTGGGGTCTCCCGCCCAGGGAGCCAGGGGCAGGCTGACATGATGGAAACAGTGCCACAGTCAGACGCCTGCTGGGCAGACAGATGAGGACACCCCATCTGCAACACCCCTGCATGGAACACATCTGACGTGTGTGTGATTACTGAGTGATGAAGGCAAGCAAGCAGCCACACTGTGAGATTTTAATTTGTTTTATCATAGTTTTCCTTATAGCCCATTCCGGAAAAAATAAACACAGGAGAAGGAAAACAGCCCTGGATATGTATTCACCTTATTGTCAATGTAAAGCCTAACAAAGATGGACTGTCACAGAAGATTGAGCCTGGAAATTATTTCCTTTGCTCCTAACTTGGTCATTGGCATGCTAATCTGTTGCTAGCTGTCCGTATTCAATAGTTCAACAAACATTATTGCACATCTGTTGGGCGGATGTGAGTGAAACAAACTGCATCTTTTTTCTGACACCTGCCGTTATTGAACGCAGCAATCTGCAAATTCCTCCACATAAAAAACCTGTTGCGTTCACGCCAGCAGTACCACTGTATCCTAGCGACACACGGAATACCCACCAGGTCGTGCCCACGCTAACGATACGATCGGTGTAATGTACTTTAAACACCAAGTCATCCAGGAAGTATGTTTCACACTGACAAACGCAGTCTACCGCATTTGTACTTGAACACACGCACCATTTAACTAACGCGTGTTACACCACCTCTGCCTCGTAACGACGACAGTATCTGTCTCCAGCCTTCAGACCGAAGCCCCCGGCAACAGACCAACGAGCTGCCAGCAAACCCTTCCGAACTGCACCAAGGTCAGGGAATGAGAACATCACTGTGTTGTTCATTACTTAATTTCAACCTTATGCAAGTGAACGGTTAGTATGGAGCACCCTATGGCATTGAAGGGAGAGGCGTTTTTTAAAAGTATCTATTAACAAATATCTAAAATATTGATCTTTCTGGAATATGTGTGTGCGTGAGGTAATCTGTGCGTGAATGGGTGAATGAGTGGATGTGTGGTTGAATGGGTGAATCTGTGTGTGTGTGTGTGTGTGTGTGTGTGTGTGTGTGTGTGTGTGTGGATGAATGGGTGAATGGGTGAATGTGTGGATCTGTGTGTGTGTGTGTGTGTGTGTGTGTGTGTGTGTGTGTGTGTGTGTGTGTGTGTGTGTGGATGAGTGTGTGAATGTGTGTCAGAGCTGTACAGTGCTCTGGGTCTGTCTGTCTGTTTGTTAGAAAAGCGTGTATAAAAGCAGTCCATGAATCTGAGCCAGGCACCTGGAACCACCGGTCTGGGGGATAGGAATAATACACATTTAACCAAGCCAATAATGAAGACATTACTAGTCAAACCTGAGAGCTTTGATTAATAGCTCTGGCTTTATAATTAGAAATAGGCCATAATGGACTCTTCTATCCAAAGCAACTGTAATTGTACAATTCTACATTTTAATTGAGCAGAGGTGTTGATTGAGGTGTTAAGACTTACACTCGAGGAAGCTTACATGTACTGTAGGCTAACTACGAGGCTCGTGGGCCCCATGAGCATCCAGCTGGGGCTCCAACACCCTACACCCCCACTCCAGGCTCCATCGGGCCTTACCTGTCCCAGCCGAGGCTCTCGATCTCAGAGACGAGCTGAGAGTAGTAGTGTGGGGCAGGTGTGGAGAGGATCCTGGGACAGCGGGAGACAGCTACTTCCTGCAACAGTAGTCACATCATATGACCGCTGTACCACTGCCAACACGCACGCACACACACACACACACGCACGCACACACGCACACACGCACGCACGCACGCACGCACACACACACGCACACACACACACACGCACACACACACGCACGCACACACGCACACACACACGCACGCACACACCATGAAGCAAGGCCAGGGCAAGAACCAGAACGCTGCCTGTGTGATGCGAGGGAGTGTGTGTGTGTGTGTGTGGGGTCATTACATGTGCGATCCATCTACCTAGGCTCCATCACGTGTACAAGTGTCACGCACAGCGGAGGCTATTGATAACAGCCGGAGGTGCCCATTACACTCAGTCATGAGATGGCCCGTGTCAGCGTGACCGCGCTACTGTGTGTGTGTGTTCGTGTGTTAGAGGCTCACCAGAATGGTCTTCAGCTCCAGAATGAAACCGGCGAGATCAGCAGAGTGCCGCAGCCTCTTGAAGACAGCCATCGTACGAGAGAGAGAGAGCAGACGTGTTTGAGTTGAGGCATAATGAAGCGATGGTGTCTTTTATTCTTTCATCCCTTTTTAATCCAGCCAACCATTCAAATCAAACAGACTCAGTGATTAATGGATGCTGGCGCTAGCTTTAATAATTAATATTAGCTTAGAGGCTGTGAAAATAATGAACTTTGCAGCCTGGGGTGAAATATCAATCTCATCCAAATAACCCCGAGGGGCCACATAACAAATAGGGACATTTTCCTGGTGATGTTAATTAAACAGTTCGGAGAAAAATACAGATACTTTTTCCCCCCCTCTCTCTTCTAAGGAAGGCAGACTGACTGGATGTATTACACATGAACATAACCGACACTGGGATACCTGCTTGACCGTGTCCTCCTGTCCATGCAACAGGTGTTTCAGCTGCCAGCTGCAGTATAGCCTACAACAACAGCACAATACGTCTACATTATACCGTATGCTACAAACGTAAGGACGTACGTCAGTGCTAACGTAGACTACAGTACGTTATGAAGATAGTCACGTTTAGAAGAGACACGCACTTTGCCTGTTTGAGTTGGTGATCCGGTGGCAGAACTATTCTCATTCTGAAATCGCGGTCCTGTGAAAGGAGAGAGTATTATTGAACAGGCTACTGCAGGCTACCGTAGTACGTTAAGGTCAAGAATGCTAACGAATTAGCCAGTGTATCTACATATTGATCTGAGGGACAGTGAGTTACCTGGACTGTAATAAAGCCGTCAAATATCGTTTTCTCCTTGTTTAGGGGTAAAAGCAGCGGGTTGTCGTTCAGTAGTGAACTTGCCATACTGATGTGGGTCTGCGGACATGTGTCACATTCAGACGCTGGCGGGAATAGCAGCACACGCACACTACGGATGAAACCACGTGATCACCTTCGTTGGTCTTTCGGTAACCTCCGCTTGTCACGTGTTTTCAACCACAATGTCCCTGGCTGCAAACCATTTTACTTTGTAAAATATATTTGAGGAGCTGTACATTCATAACAGGGAGAAAAATAAGAAGAAGTAATGACAGCGCGTTTACAACAGGGTGCAATAAGTGTTTTGTAAGTTAGTTATTTCCCGCGAACCGAAGTAAAAACAGTTTTCGTCAAACGGGGGTGTGGCTTCAACGTCCAATCAGAGGATGTTGAATAAGTTATCAGTCGGTGCTTGTTGTTAATCTGACATGCCAGAGGAATGGTCGTCACAAGTCCATCTACATTGAAACTGCTTGTGAATGGTTATACTTTCAAAACAATACTTGGCAGTAGATTGGATGAACCATCTTTCCAGACTTATTCTCATGGCGAAATTAAAATGAATCCCGCGAGATCGGGATGGTCTCGCAAGGCTAACTTTCTGTAGCCTACATTAAATAACATTCTTAAATATTTTTCAAAAAAATAAAAACTGGTTTTGTGTGTTTAATTGCTGTTTAGGACTACTATTTTTTAAGATGTAATCTATATCAGCAAAACTAAACAAAGTAGCTACTGAACTGTGACGAGACACGAGTAGCCTACTGATGTTAATTGTTGACAAAATTCCCATTTTTATAAAGAAAATCAACATTTTATGGGTTGAAAATGTCAACATGCCATTTCAGTTTAAAATTCTCCAAGTCCCTTGCTGACATAACATAGTCTATAATAGGCTATTATTATCCATAACTCACCCTTGTAGCCTAGGCCTATATGTGAATGTATAGGGTATGTTAACGTTGTAATGCAAGCAGATGACATTACCATCATTAGCCCACCAATTCACTAATTTGTATGCATATTTTAGTTTTGCTAACTTGGCTCTGCCTGGCTATTGCTCTAAGATAAATTGCTAAGATTTATGGCAAGCCGTTATGACATTTATTCTCCAAGACTTACTAGTATCTATTTATTAGTATATATTTATTTGAAACTATTATCTATTTTTTAGATACTAGTATCTATTCCAGTAGTTACTAGTATCTAATCGAATAGTTACTAGTATCTATTCTTTAGATAGTGTCGTGATTTGAGTGCTTGATTCCCAGCCAAAAGGTTATGGGTTTGATCCTTAAAAGACTGCCCATACCTGTCCGGACAAGGTGCCATAACCCCTATCTGCCCCTTGGTGCTGTAGTAGGTATATGCTGCCTGGCTGTACTGAATCAGAGCAGGAAGTGGCTCAATCTCTCACCAAAACAAGATTGTGTTGATGACATGGGATATACAGTCAGTATTCTGTGAACACAATAGCCTAGAGCAGGGGTTCCCAAACTTGTTTGTGCCAGACCCACCTAGAGAGGACAAATCTATTTAGAGACCCACCAAATACCAAGTACTGGTAACATCATGTTCAAAAACCTATACATTTTATCTAATGCTATACCTGTGTGTGTGTGCGCCAAATAGTTTTGAGCAGAACGCTCCAGAATCTATGGAGTGCATGCAGCTAAATAGGATTTCATCCAATCAGAACAAGTGAGCTATTTTGCCACAACCTTACTCACAACCAATGGGTGGAACAACACATTAGTGAAGCGTGGAAGCCTTTCATTTATATTCTTCATTCATTCAATGGTCACCTGCAATTTTTGCGACCCACTCACTCCCAGTCAGTGACCCACCTGTGGGTCCCGACCCACAGTTTGAAAACCGCTGGCCTGTAGGACACTTTTTAGTCAGTTAGAGAGAGTTTCTTAAATATTTGCTGTTATAACATATTATGGACTATGATTATAAATATGGTAGATGCTGTATTCTAGATATTATTATAATGAAAACGTGTTTTCATCATGATACAGTATGGAAAGCATTAACCCTGCTTAAACGCTAAGTGAAATGCCGAGTGATCACGTTAATCACGGCATTTGGCTTTGTTTTTTACACGACCCTCACTTTGCTCGTTTATAGCTGCCAAAAGCTAAATGTGATTACTGCCCAATCGAAGCACAATGGCTATAAAAGCTGCCTCTATTACACTCCAACAAGGCAGACTTGTCCTTCAGCTGCTGTCCGTTACAGTAACCTACTTATACCCTGAGGATCGAACAGATTCGTGATTATGTAGGCTACAGATAGCAAGTGTGGCAGGGTATTGTCACCACACAATGCCGGGGGAGATTGATTTGTTTGTCACCCACCTGGCTTCAAAGCAGTAGAAAAGCAGGCTGATGCAAATAGAGAGACACACTGAAACGTCTCACAAACAATAGAGCGAGACTCCTATTGTTTTTCTCGTTCGCACATCTGTTTCAGAGGGATGTCAGCGGCTTTGTGTGGTGACGCGCGTCGTGTTCAAATGACTGCCGAATGACTATACTATAGGCTACGTGTTGTCACCGACAGACGCAGTGAGTGTTCAATGTCCCCTTGCTGTTTGAGGGGAAAAGGAACAATTTGACGTGCTTTTTTGTTGTTGCCAGCACGTCTCAATAGGCTGCAACCGCATGCCGACAGAGAGGGAGAGAGAGAGGGAAGGCACATTCTCTCTCTCACCATATCTCTACCCCCCCTCCCCCTTCGCCTCGCTCTCCCTCTCGCTCTCGCACTCTCTGTCATGGATAGAAAATGTGCAAGCGTGCGATGCGACCGGCTTCACGGCGACCCGAAAGCGAAAAAGCCTTGACAAATGTGAGCGGCCGAGGATAGCAAGGGGCAGATGCACAGGCGGTGAGCTCGCTCTCGTCTATTCTCTACCCCCCCTCCCATCTCTACCTCTCTCTCTCTCTGTCTCTCGCTTTCTCCCGCTCTCTTCCTCTACTGTCTATAGAGCGCCGGGCTCTGACTGGAAGAGGGAAGAGGACTGATCTATGGTGCTTTGTCTGTCACCGGCCACGGTCAGTTCTCTGGAATTCAATTGGCTGGAACTACACCGGTGTGGGTCCTGCGCCCTCTCTCTCTCTCTCTCTCTCTCTCTCTCTCTCTCACTCTCTCTCTCTCTCTCTCTCTCTCTCTCTCTCTCTCTCTCTCTCTCTCTCTCTCTCTCTCTCTCTCTCTCTGTCTCATTTTTTTCACTTGAGACGGCTGTGCCTTGTCCAATGTTGCTTAAAAAAAAAAAAAAAAACATCTTTCTTGCTTGCCTGTCGTGGCACTTTGCATGCATCTGAATGATAATAGGACATATTGTTCCCTGCTGTGGTGACTGGTGTAATGGCTTGACGGGGGGAAAATGCATTAATGGCATTTAGGAATGTTTTCGCTGCAAATTATTCAGTTTTTTGTTGTTGTCTTTGTTCATTATGCATGCAGATTCTCTGCATAATGTTTGCATCGTTTAGAATGTTTTAGTATCGTTTATGCTATCATAGAATCATTTAGCTTTGTAATTTTGTCTTCCGTTGCACATATAAATATATATATATATATATATATATACATATATATATATATATATATATATATATTTATTTATTTATGTGTTAGAAAATGTATTCCACATATCAGTATTTCCCAGAAAAGGGGTAAAGACGTACCTTTACTTACTACAAATTATAATCTTTTTCTTCAAGTTCAAATGCATTGATTATTTTCATTATTATTATTATTATTATTATTATTATTATTATTAATAATGAAAATATGTACTCTTAGTCAACACTGATACAGGCCATACATATGTTTACATTATATGCAATTCATCATTGTCCATGTGTTTATTTGTATTATTTTATTGGTGTTTAGCATTTTCTCTATTCAGACCAATTACATTTTTAGGTATACCTATAATATATCCTTGTGAGTGATGTGTGTCTTGCTGTTTGCCATCAAGGCTACAGATGAATTAGGCAGCCTATGAGACCATCATATTTTCAACACAACATGGCCTTTGTGAATGTTTTAAATATACACACATTGAATAAAGCAACGATAGTTAATAGTGTGTGTGTGTGTGGGCGCACATGTGTTTGTGTGTGTGTTTAGTGAACTTTTAGTCCCAGATTACAGACCTCACATGACACAATTGTATATATCAGTTTCTGACACACACACACACACACACACACACACGCACACACACACACACACACATATACATGTATACATATATAGGCAGAAATCTGAGGAAACATGACTGGAAAGAATCATTTTAGGTCCTTGAAGTAACAGAGTCTACCTGGGAAAGGTGTGTGTGAGTGTGTGTGTGCGTGCGCGTGTGTGTGTGCGTGTGTGTCTGTGTGTGTGTGTGTGTGTGTTTGTTGAAGGGGAATTGCCTTAGGGAGGCCTTTGTGGAGATCAATACAGGTGGTATTGGTGGAGATTGGTTTGAAACAGCCTGAATTGTATCTCTCTCTCTCTCTCTCTCCCTCTCTCTCTCTCTCTCTCTGAGTGTGTGTGCCTGTGTGTAGAATATTGTCTCCGACCTCTTCAGAAGCTCAATTTGCACTCATTGTTTTTCACTTTTGTCACCGCGGCAATCTTTTTCACACTTGGCCAGAACCAACATGGCCACTGTCACGGCGGTTTCCCTCCTACGCAGGGCGTGCGCAGTGAGCGTGCTAGCTAGCTTGCTAGGTTAGCGCGTTGTTCCTCCATACTCACTACATTACGTATATTGAAGCCCAGCTAGCTGCTATAGCCTCTGTATGCTATAGCAGGTAGCGGCTATAGCCTTTCTATGCTAGCATCTAGCTGATATAGCCTCCTTATGCTATAAAACAGTGCTGGCTGTTCAGAGATACTATTTATTTGAGCTATTTGTTCATTGTTGTTTGTTCAAATTAAGGGTTTCAACCATTTATTGCATGAAGAAAATGTTCCTTTATTTGGAGAAAAATTATGTCTTTTTAATTTTTTTAAATATGAGCCACTATAGGATTTTAGTAAAAATGTCTACTTCATATATATGGGCTATAGTCTTTATATATGTTACATGGTAATATGTTATTATATTAGGCCTATTCTTATATTAATAAAATGCAACATTAATATACATACATACTTTATTATAAGAACATTGCACACAACAACAAATAAAAAAAAAAACATATACAGTAAATTATATATAATAGTATTTATTTGTTTGCATAATACTGTATGGTGGGTTCTAATAAAATAAGTATTATGCCAAATTAAATGTTAAATATTTTCTGTAAAGATTTATTATTCCATAAAAGATATATATATATTTATAGATTTTTTGTGTAATGTGATTTTCATGCCACCTTTACTAACTTTGGAATAACATGCAGGAAAAGTAGATCCACGTGCCTCACCGCTGGCGTGGCCACAGAGCATGTTAATCCGCCACATGCACGGAGAGCATGGCTATAGCGTGCTGGCTGGGGTAGAATGAGGTTGCCGTGATACCTGGCGGTGTGGCTCTGAGCAGGAGCGTCCTTCATTACAATCCTCACCCAGAATAAGCTTCACTTTAAAGGATCAATTCTTTTATTATTAAAGTCGTCTCGCTAGCGCAGGCTAATACATTCTGCATTGATCTCTCTCTCTCTCTCTCTCTCCGCCCTAAGCCTTTATTGCCATTCCTTACAGCGTGGCCTCACATTTTAAAGATACGTTCAGTGGAATAAAGATTTTACAAAGTGACTGCAGGACAAATGCACTTATGAACGGAGATATTCATGTTTCACTGCGACAGGAAGGCAGGGGAGAAGCAGGCGTTGCCATCGCCAGAAGGCGTTGTGAATATCATTACCAGCTTTGCGCAGAGAAATTGAAATCATACGCATAAGGAAAGTACCTGGTAATTAAAACTGTCTGGTGGTGCCAGGGCTTTGATACCCGCTCATGGATGTGTGTCTGTCTGTCTGTCTGTGTATGTGTGTGTGTGTGTGTGTGACACATGAGACTAGAGCTTCTTCCGTAAAAGGAATGTGTGTGTAACTGTACTACACGTGGTGTTCATGTTAAAATGCTCTTCTGCTCTGCAGTGTGTGTGTGTGTGTGTGTGTGTGTGTGTGTGTGTGTGTGTGTGTGTGGTGGTGGTGCGGGGACACACATTCAGCCTGCCTGCTGGGCTGTGGGCTGAAGATACTCTCCAGGGATCACGTGTCCCCCGAAGAAGGAGAGCATGTTCCTTGTGTTTAGTCCGTACAGGCGTTTGGTGTCCTGAGGAGGGGTCTGTTCAGGGCAGGCCTCATCACGAGGCAGCACAGTGTGAGTCCCCTGTTGACCAAACGTACAGCTGAGGCCATGCCCGGGGCCTCCGGGCCCCTGTTGAACACACGATGCCCGAGGCCACCGGGCCCCTGCTGACCACACGATGCCCGGGGCCACTGCGCCCCTGCTGACCACACGATGCCCGGGACCACCGGGCCCCTGCTGACCACACGTGCAGCTGAGGACATTAATGATCCCCACCCACCCGAGCCGGACGCTCGATGCCCGATCAATAGCTTTTTATTAAAATAGTTTGCCAGGCAACACAAATCCATATTGTTTTGCCTCGGACAGGAGCGGCCATGTGAAATATGCCGCACATATTTATATATTTCTTTTCCAGATGAATGCAGAAAATGATTGGTTGATATGCATGAGGACAAGCAGAGGGGCTTTATTGGAATATCCATTTCACCATTGATTTTCATAAGAGATGCATTTGTGATTATCTTATTTTCTCTTCCCTCAATGGGGTTGAATTACATATCATATTATCCCCAGTATTAAGGAGAAATTAATAACACAAGTAATTATAATACTTATGTCTAATCATATGCTGCGGGGGCCCTATCGATTGAGCGGCGGTGCATCTGGGGAAGGCTGCTTGGAGCTCTGCCTGTCTGCCAGCCCCATCTCCTCCACGTGCATGCGACTGGCAGCCTGCTAAATTAGATCAGCGGCAAAACACAATCCCTTCCACTTTGGGGCAATTTAACACTTTAAAAAAAAAACTGAATTAGCTGTTGCCTGCACTTTTCCCTTTTATTACCTCCTGTGCTCTCTGCAATTTAGATGAATTCCTTTGAAGCTATTGGCTCGACAGCGCTCTGGTTGTAGTTGGAGTATTGTCTTACTTCCCTGCAGTGGAGAGCAACTTGTACTATTTTTGCTGCGTGTGTGTGTGTGTGTTTGAGTGTGTGTGTGTGTGTGTGCGTGCACCATGTGTGTGTGTGTGTGCCATGGTGTGCGAGTGCGTGCGTGCGTGTGTGGTGGGTGTGAACCTTAGCTCTCCTCTGTACATACTGTAGGACGCTTGCTTTCACGAACCATGATCTTCACAAGGAGGTTGTTCAGAGGTCAAAGTTCACCACCTTGCGTGCACACAGGTTCCCTCCTGTTTTATTAGCATCCCATAATAACTGCAGAAATATATCCAGTGTCATCTCCTCTGTATGGGATAGTGTGTTAAAGATAGACTTCATATTATAAGTTGTAAAAATAACAAGCATCTTGCCACTGCTCTGCTCAGCATCTCTATTTCCACTAGTTTGCTTTTAGCTGGGAAAGGATTTCTTGTGCCCCAAATGAAATAAGAGTTATAATTCATGAGAACAATGAGCAGGTCATTTGCACATTAGGCGTCGGAGTGAATGCGTCGGATGTGACAAAACCAAAGGCTGGCGCGGAACAGAGCTGATTGTGTTTTGAAATCAACTTGCTTTAGTCACGGTGAAATGGGAAGCAATTGGCAGTCTGTTGCCAGACACACCAGCCCACACTGACGTTACTATTTCTTTGAGCTATTCGTTCAGTGCATGGCCAACATGCATGGAATGGTAAGGTCAAAATTAAGATTTTCAACCATTTATTGCATGAAGAAAATATCTCACTTTTTAAAATTTTTATTTAATATCAGCCGCTATACGGAATGTAATGCGAAATATTCCTTAGGGCTGAAACTGCCTAGAAACTCAAGTAGAGTAAATATGGTCCAAATCAATTATGATGAAATTCAAGAGGCATGATTGGTCTTCAGATGTTAACCATTCCAAAACCCCAGGTTGCAGTTATCCATATTATAAAATGCAAATAGTTAGTCTTTTAGAATTACTTATTTCATCATTATGTAGAAATGGAACCTATATAGTATATTGTTAATGGCAATTTTAAAGTTGATTTTAATAGACACGTGTATTTTGAAAATAATCATAAGCTACAGGAAAATCAATAATATAAGCTCACGTAACCTCTCATATTCTATAGTTTTAGTATAAACATCTAATTGTATTGATTAATTAATCTCTGCATGTATGCATTTTCACAGGAATATGATGTCTTATTTTTTATTAGCAGTTTATTATATTTCAGGAAGAAGTGCAGTTGCGCCGGGTTGCCAAAAGAGGGCAACGTGACGTTAGAATTCCTCCCCCCTTTTGCGCTTATCCGGTGCAGTTGGTGAACAGGGTGGGGGGGGGGGGGGGGGGGTGTAGGTGCCGGGTTAAACGTGTAAGTAACAATAATTTACATTTACGCTTGGAACGGCTTTCTCTGGCGCTGTCAGTCCGCAGTTCAAAGCGCTCCGCCACTCTCCTGGCAACAATGCAGCCGTCTCGTCAACGAGATAGCGGCGGCCAAGTGGATGAAGTTCCTCCCAGTCGAGGTGTCATTATGAAAGACCTCGGCTCGCCTTCAAAAACAAAAGCGGGGAAATTAAATATGCCACTCTCTACTCCCCACTCTCATTCCCTCTCTCCCTCTCGCTCCCACGCCCGCGGCCACGCACGCCTCCGCCATGGACGCTCAGATGCGGCAGTTCTCATGGATGGCGACTTGATTCGGACCGCGGCCGTGGACGTTTCCTCCTGGCGTTGTTGTTTGTGTATGAGCAGCGGTGTTTGTCTATGATTGGATGACATTAAAGGTGTCTATGTCTGATGTCTTCAGAAGCAACGGACACATGAAATGAGGACAAGGGCACTTCTCCTTGCGCTGTTATTTGCGGAATGTTGTTGTGTGACCGCCAGAAGTTGCCGGTGACGGTGCCGACGACAGATTGACAGTTGTCTTAACAACCCCCCCCCCCCCCCCCACACTACACACACACACATACACACCTATGTGCACACACCCTCTCGTCTCAGTTCCTCTCAGAACACATGATCACAGCTGCACTGCTATCAAGGAGCACCCCCCACCCACCCAATACACACATAGACACTTAACTACACCCTCCCTCTCCTCCCCTCTCTCCGGGTGTGTGTGTGTGTGTGTGTGTGTGTGGGGGGGGTTGTTTGGCACAGCGCTGTCTCTTTGTTCCCAGGTCGGCAGCAGGAAGCCTCTTTGGCAGGGTCAGCTGCAGCGGCTGCTGTGGCCACTAGAGGGCGACGTGGCCTGCGTGACACGCACTGTACTGGGTTGGTATGGGTGTCACGACCAGGGCAGCAGAGCATAAGTAGTCAATGGCAGTTATCGAATTGAGTTTACTTTGAACACGAACGTCATTCTTTATATAAGAATGACTTGTGGTATTTGTATAAGCAGCGTCCATCAACAGTTACTAGCCCGCTTTAAGTTTAATTATACAATTTTTAATTGGTATTACACAGAGTAATACAATAGCTTGGTTACATTTGTGATGCATAATAGCACCGTGCCTGTAGAACATTTCAATTACGTCGGACATGCAGAACAATTAGACTCGGCTCTTCTGGAATTCATTGGTAAATTACTTGCGCATTTGCCAGACATCAGAAAATGTGCATATATCATATAATTGTGCGATAAAACGTCATCGTGAAAATGTAATGGATGAAGAGTGAATTAACCTGACACATAACAGCTAGGCAACATGCCATGCCAGTTATAACCAGCGCTAAAACCCTCAACAAGGTTTTACTTCATCTGTACTCCAGCGTTCCACATCGCAATGTTGTCCTTATCCCACACCCTCAATGGCATGTGTGGTTCTGCAGTTTAGGGAGGCTGTATGTAAATCAAACACTTTGTGTGTTACAAAACGCAAACTCAAACTCTTTAGAAACACACACACACACACACACACACACACGCACACACACATACGCACACACACACACGCACACACCAATGTATTTTTGTTCTTGTTGGTATGTTATCTAGGCTAATGTGGTGCGGCGTATATCAGCACAGACTTCTGCTGAAGTCGTCATTTTGTTCCGGTGAAATCCCTTCACACGGCGAGTGTGTGTCGCGTTATTGCTGGGCTTTTTAGTTTCCTTTGTTTTTTTGTGTTTTCATTATTTTTGTAGAACATTCAGTTAATTGGCCGTGTGGGCCTAACATGCACACGAAGAAATAATGCTGTGTTTTCTGCTCTCGCATCATGTATGCTCCGGGACGAGTGTATTTTCACGGGATGAGCATGCACATGCACACACACACACTTGTGGTTTCGTGCCTTCAATGGGATGCTTTGGATCAACAATGAAAATGAGAGAAAGAGGCTCTCTCTCTCTCTCT
>JAODUH010000007.1:509312-514312 GCA_027564835.1 Typhlichthys subterraneus
TCAAATGTCCCTCAGCCTCTCCTGCTTCCTCCTCCATTCCTCCTCCCTGTCCTCTCATCACCTCCCTCCCAGTTCCTCTCATAACCGGTTGTTTACGAAGTGGCACCTTCTTTATTGTTTCTTGTACCTCTCCCAGAGCCTGTAAGTATAAAATTTTAATTAGAAACATTGACAAGCGTGGTGCATGATGCACAGCCATGCATCCATCACGCGGGGCGAGCGAGGCCGAGAGCGACTGGGACAGGGAGAGAGAGAGCGGCGCAGGTTCTGAGCAGCAGGTGCTGTATTACTGTGTACAGAAAAGCAATTAGGCAGCATATTGAATGAATGAGAAGTGCATTAATATTAGCGAGTGCATTTGTCAGCGGCGTTTGATGCCAGTCCTTTTCTTTTCTTTCTGCAACATTAAGATTGTGGCGCTCATAAATTCACTGCTTATACCACCATCTGCTGCGTTGTCAGCCCTGCAATGACGGGGGAGGGGTGGGTTCTCCTCGCTGGGGAGATAGTGAAGATGGATAGATAAGAAGGGGAATACATTCTCCCTCTTATTTTCTTTGCTTTTACGTTAGTCTCTTTCCCCCCTTTCCTTCACAAGTAGAGTGACTTTGTTATTACGCCCGGAGCAGACCTGCCCCGCCATCTTTCCTTCCCACACCCACACGCCTGCCCGTCAACCGCATCCTGCACACCTGTGCAGACGCACGCCAGCATTCGCTTAATTACCCTTCCTTGTTAAACCACTGTTTGTATTGTATGAATCGTGAGGCCGCGCGATCCGAACCATGGATTGATTGAGGTTTTTTTATGCCTCTTGACTTCAGGCGCAGAGGTGTGACCTTGAAGAGGTCTTGACTTCAGGCGCAGAGGTGTGACCTTGAAGAGGTCTTGACTTTATTAAGGACAGAGGTGCGACCTTGAAGAGGTCTTGACTTTATTTAAACCCTCCAGCCTACAGACTGTTTAGCATTATGTAATCCCTCATTCACAGAAAGTGATCAAAATAAATGAAACAGGTGTTTTATAGTTTAACATCCAGTTTGACATGCTGGATGCTGACCAGAATACAAACTTAAGTGTGTCTTGAGCAACATATAAATGGAGGAGGAAAACACCGTTGGCGCGGGTGATGAGTTAACGCTCCCCGAAGGTGAGGAAGAGTCCGCTCACCGCTCAGTGTGTCTGCTACAGTGCGGCACCACAAGTGCAGACTAAACCCGGGGACTTCCCCAGCGCTGCCTTAGCTAAAGTGACAGAACCAGATGACAGCCCTGCCTCCTACAGCCATCAGCACACGCTTTGTGTGGAAGTATTTTTAGAGGCGTAAGGCGCGGGAAGGCATTGCTGGCCGGCGCTCTCTCCTCCAGGGCAAATCTGTTAAGTTTATGGCCGGGAAGAGGAAGGGGGGGGGGGGCAGTTCTGTACACACATTGACACCCCACCCCCGCACACACACCTCCCCTCCACCCGCTTCTCCCCCTACTCAGTAAATAAACAAATAAATAGAGCGGTGGGGGGAAAACAGTGCTGGAAAGATTACTGTCACATGGCTGTTACCGTGACAACAACGGCCCAGGGGCAGTAACGGGGGCGGACCCCCCCACCCCTTCACCTCCCCATTGCAGATCTTCCCTCCCCCCCACACTCCTCCCCCCTTCTCTTGGTTTCCTTGGTGATTAGCACGGCCCGCGGGCGTGCGCTAAGGATTATAATCTGCCTCCATGAGGATGTGTGTGTGTGTGTGTGTGTGTAGGGAGGGTCTCAGACAGGCCGGGGAGTTCATCTTGTGTCTGATCCAAGATGAACACAGCCGCAGACACAAGATGGCTCCTTGCCACCGCCTGCTGCACAGTTGCTCTGTGACGGCAGTCATCTGGAGGCCGTCACAGGCATCTGGCCGCCATACTGTGTCTGACAGAGGCTGGGGAGCAGCCATCATCCCCCAGCAAGGCACAGGGTCACACTGTGCCTTGCTGGGGGATTACTGGACACACACACACACACACACACACACTCTCTCTCTCTCTCTCTCTCTCTCTCTCTCACACAAACACGCACACACACATGCTCTTTCTCACGCACACACACGCACACACACACACACCTGCTATCTCTCACACACACACACACACACACTCACAAACACGCACACTCAGACACACGCAGACACGCAGGCAGACAGGCAGACAGGCAGACAAGCAGACAGACAGACAGGCAGACAGAAAGGCAGGTTTTTACGGAAGCATTCCTTAGTGTTGTTGAACATGTGGAAGTTGGCAGGAAGCCAGAACCAGACCCTCCCGCAAGATGTTTACAGCAAGTAAGCTACAAGCCCCCCTCTCTTCTCCAGGGGGTGTAGATTTGGCACAACCTTCTGCTCACTGTTCTGAATTAGCCAGCCCCCCCCTTGTATTTCATCTTTTGATATAACCCCCCCCCCTCTCCTCCTTTCCTTCCCATAATAGCTAGCGGCTTGTCATAAAGTGGGCTAATTTATGAAAGCTCTATGTGCTGGCCTGTGATTTCTGATTTCTGATTTCTGCTACAAAATTAGGAGCATCTGCATTTTTTGGGAGTGTGTGTGTGTGTGTGTGTGTGTGTGTGCGTGTGTGTGCGTGTGTGTGCCAGTCCACACACTGGACTGGCTATCTGGCATACCTGGCGTTTTTCTGGTGGGCCAATATCATTTTTAATACGAATTCAAAATAAAAGATTTTAGGCCAACGAGAGGATATTGTAGTTGAAGCGGCAAACATGGGACAGCTAGGGAGCATATGATGATTAACTAAATGAATGTCCATGATAATACGATTATCATAACGTTATCATAATGTGAGGCAATCAATACTCAGTGGGACTGACGTCAGCCAATGTCAAATAGCGCAGCATTTGCTATTTGACATTCCATTTGAAGCTATAGTTCTATAAAGTTGAAACTTCGGCTGACTTTTCTAACATTTACTGGCGTGATGAAGTTATTTTGTCAGCATCGCCCTCGGCAAAGCCCACATTGCTGTGAGTGAGCTATGTTCATCATACCATACCTTCATATTATTATTAAAATTATTAGACTAAGGGTTCCCTTGATTAAAATGCACTAAAAGGCTGTATCATAGGCTGAAACATCTGTCGCTTTAGACCTTTAGAATGTGTATGCCTGCTTATGTAGGCTTTTTATGGTTACTTTATTAACAGGCACATTGTCCTATGTATATTTTCAGCCAGGTATGTGCCATCTATTACGGTATGGATAATCCTAATATATGGGGTATCTCTGCAACTACAATAAATGCTGGCTGGAGCTGCTGCTGTCTATTGAGCATGAAGATTTCATGCTCAGTTTGCATGAAGTGCAACTCTAGTTAAAACTCCCCCAACAAACAAGCATAGGAAGCCTACCTTTGATGTAGGCTTAATTAGCTATTTACATAGGCTACAAAGGTATATTACTCATATGAATTTAATATAAAACAATAAGATTATATATTAACTATGTAAATATTTGTATACTTGAAATATGTTTGAAGTGAATAGTATCAAATGAACTAAGATGGAACAACTCTATTTTTACATTACCAGAGTTGTATTTGATAAATTATAGGCTACAGATGTTTCCATATTTCTGTCAGGGAATTCCAACAATTCAGGATCTGAATGTATACTCATGTTAAAGCTACGTAACTTCAATTGTAATTTTTGCCTCTATCTTAAAGTAGCCTATATTTGAGCTCTAACAGAGCTTACGATACAAGGGATATCACTTTGTATGAGCTAAAAGGGTTTTAGATGTACTTAGTAATTGGTTTTAAGGACATATATTTAAGGTGATTGTGATTGGATGGTGTACTGGTAGATGCTTTCCACCGATTATGGTGGGCCCACGTCCGTCCAAAAATGCCAGGGCCACTTTTGTGTCCCAGTCCAGCCCTGGTGTGCAAGCATTGAATTACACCGCTCCGGACACCACTATGCAGCGTTAACAGTGTTTACAGTGCAGGCACAGGCAAGTAGACACATTTTAATAAAAAACACCTCTCTGCATTTTCAAATTAATTTCAAATTCAAAGTTTAAAATGAACAGATTTGATTGAGCAACAGTAGCTGGATCTACATGGACAATTGTTTTCCTTTCCGATTGAAGATTTTGGATTACCTGTTTACATAGGATGTCACCTAATCGAGTTGGGTGTTACCATGCGCCGTCGCAATGGTTCGGAATAGATGTGAAAGATGCACACATTATGACTCGGTGGTAATGTAATGTGCTCCGCTAGAAAGAAAGGTTATAGCCGGCTAGCTTCTAGTTGCAGGCACGTTGGGAGATTGAGAATGTTTGCGTGGAGAGTAGCATAAGACACCAAGGAGGTAATAGTATATAACCGTTTACATGGTAGAATTATTCTTTCAGTCTGCTTATGGAACGGGTTATACTACCCCTCTGCTTCGGAATTACATTACATCACATTTGCATTCTAGGCCTATCTCTTCCGATTGAGGTGTTTATATGGAGCATTTTCTTTCGTGTAGGGGTTTTAACCTGATTCCAATCGGAAAGGAAGGGTCCATGTAAACACTGCTAGTGATTACAGTTGAAGTTATTCTTGTTTATCCGATACATTGCGGCGCATAGCAACATCTCGGCCCTCTGATTAGTCAGATTGCCTGTCAACCATATTCTGGCCTATAAGGTCCATTGTTGTTGTGAGCAGGGTTCGCCACTTAAATCTTCCTAATTACGGGTCCAGTGTTGTGTTGATGTAACAGATCATTTTTTCAGCATGCACAGAGAACAGTAAGCGAGCAGATATTTGATGAATTTGACAAAAAGTGTGTTAGCTTACAAATATATTGCAATAGCTGACTATACCCTTAAAGCTAGTGAGTGTAACCTTTGTTTAGAACAAACACCACCTTTAGAAGCTTCATGTTTTTTAATGTCTACTAATTATAATTACTACCTAATTATAACTACTTATTAATTAACACTGCTTCATTTAAAA
>JAODUH010000007.1:516812-519826 GCA_027564835.1 Typhlichthys subterraneus
TCGGCACACCTAAACCACGCCCGTATAGCTATAAACACGACGCTGATTGGAAAGTTCAGTTGCTACTTGGACACATTCAAAATGATTCCGAGGCTTCCAGACTGATTCTCACGGCGAAATTAAACTGAAGCTCTATGACGCCTTAGCTCAATTGAACAACCAAATGGAATGTTTCCCAGAAAAAATATAAAACCTAGTACTCCTCTCCTTCCTCATGCCCCTCTTCATCATCCTTCTCCAGGGCAGACGTGTCTTCTCTGGCCTCACTGCGGTTCATAACAAAAAAGTGGGTGGGGCATTCCATGCTCTAGGAAGGGGGGGGGGGGGTGAAGGGAATTGTCTGTCTGTCTGTCGATCTGCTTGATAGACAGGGTATACCAAGCAATGCTAACAGGGGCAGGCATGTGTGTGTGTGTGCGCGCGTGCGGCCCAGTGGCTGGAGCTGGCTGGCCCACTGATTGAGACCATTAGGTGCTCTAATTGGAGCTGTGGAGGTCTATTAAACAAGCGTGCCTCGGCCAAACTGGAGTGTTTGTGTAGGGAGCCAAGCAAATCCCCCCAACACAGGGGTCAGCACACACACACGCACGTACGTGCACTCGCATGGCCGGCCTGCCAAGCGTAGCCAGCCTGTGGCCAGATGGCATGGTGTGGTGTGTGTGTGTGTGTGTGTGTGTGTGGGGGGGGGGGGGTCAGGAGCCAAGTGGTGTCCAGTGGGGGCTGCCCTGGACCCCCGCCCACCTAAATACCCAGCAGCTAGCAGGCTAGCATGCTAGTGTCTGGCACAAGAAGGTGCGGGATGCACTGTAGATCTGGTAGCTCATCGAGTAAGTAGATAGTTCTGGTGTGTTGTACCCAGTTGCTCTAGAATACTCTGGTCTGCCCTAATTCCCAATAAACATTGCATTCTGCCATAGACCAAAGTGTTCCCTTTGCCGCCATGCTGTTAGTAATGACACAACTGTTACGTTGGTGACTTCAGTTCCGTCCTCAGGCACGTTTGCGATCACACTGAGGCGTACCGTGCCCCAGTCCAACTAAACTGGTACGGAGCGATCACACTGGTCAGACGAGCTCAGGCATGGTTTAACTGGGCCAAGTGTGAGTACACCTTTAGATAAGTAGGCTACTGTTAGTGCTTAAAATATGCAACAACTGAAATTACGGGTACAGACTTTGTGAGAGGCAATGCTAACAGCCAATGAAAGTCTACTGTCGCACTTACAGGTGTCTATGTATCAAAACGTTCAGCACAGAGTTGCTTATGTGACGTAGCATGCTAGCCTCAGATCAAACAGTCCTCTCCCTGCACATTGGAGAGCCAGGTGTGAATGTGGCTTGTTTAACAGGAATAACGTCTTCATTAGAGTACAGTAAGAACATCTATCTAGTAAGAACATCTCATTATCCCCCCCCCCCCACACCCCTTCCACACACACACACACACACACACACACACACACACACAACACTTGTGTTTCATCTTCTAACTTGACATTTATTTATTTGGTTTTCTCTCTCTCTCTTTCTCTCTCTCTCTCTCTCTCTCTCTCTTTCTCTCTCTCTCTCTCTCTCTATCGCCCTCTCGTTGTTTCTTGTTTCAATCTTATTTTCTCTTGGCTCCAGTTGAAGCCTGCAGCCTTCACAGCATTCCTGACACTTTTGTTAATAAATCATTGCAAAGTTAATGAAAACGCCATTCAGGCATATCCAAAATGATTGTGTTCTTTGTCATGCTAATAAAGTGAAAGATGTTCGTCCAATGGGTGAATGCCTGCACATTACCAGCAACTTCTGGTGTGTGTGCGTGTGTGTGTGTGTGTGCGTGTGTGTGTGCTTGTGTGTGTGTGTGTGTGTGTGTGTGCTTTTGTGTGTGTGTGTGTGTGCATGTGTGTGTGTGCGTGCCTGTTGCACCCCACTTTCTCACCCTCCTGAATCAGAGGAATGGGTTTGCATGTATCTCAGGGTTTATCAACATGAATTTAAATGGTTCTCACCACAGATGTGTAAACTGCTAGCAAAGGCAATGAAGACACATGGTTTCATGCATTTACATTATTTTCCTCTCTCCTCTCCTCTCCTCTCCTCTCCTCTCCTCTCCTCTCCTCTCCTCTCCTCTCATCTCCTCTCCTCTCCTCTCCTCCCCTCTCCTCTCATCTCCTCTCCTCTCCTCTCCCTGTTTAGCAGCGTAACATCGATGGCCAGTGTGAGATATTCAGAGCAGTTAATCTCAGAACTGTATTCATAACTACAAATGTATAACTTCCATCGAACAAATAGGATGCAGTGTTCTCGATACTGGGGCTTTAAAGGTAGAGTCAGTCAGGTTTTGTCAAATTCAGCGAGCACCTGCTCATGGCCTACTAGCTACAGCCCTGGCTCTAGAGCCAGATGTAGTAGAAAGCACTAAAATACAAATGATTGAGAACTTGAAAAAAATGTGTTATATGTATGTGTGTATGCATGTGTTTGTGTAGTATACTATTTGTGTGTGTGTGTATGTGTTTTTGGAGTTTATATAACTGTGTGTGTGTGTTTGTATCTGTGTGTGCGTGTGTTTGTGTGTGTGTGTGTGTGCTGTGTGTGCTGTTTGTGGATACACACACATATATATATATATATATATATGTGTATATATATTAGGTCTGGGAATCTATAAAAAAAATTAACGAGTGAATCGCTCAAAACTTGCTGCGATTAATTGCGATTACGCTTAGATTTTTTGTGCTTTTTCTTCTGTTATAGACAGCACAGTATAGACAGAAGAAGCGAGTGGGAGAGATATCAGGGAAGGATCGGGAAATGACCTCAGCAGGCCAGATTTGAGCCCAGGCCCATCACGGAGATACAACTTGCACCACAACTTGAAAATAGTAGTTGTTAGCTGCTATATTAATGTGTAAAATATGATATAGACACCTTTTAAATCAAAAATATTTTGGAACATCAAAGAGAACGCTTCACAGCTTCATTTAAAGATATTGGAAAGAGAGATAAAGCAGAAGCAGCCAGGT
>JAODUH010000007.1:540196-555373 GCA_027564835.1 Typhlichthys subterraneus
TAACATGTGTATGTAACGTGTGTATGTAACGTGTGTATCTAGCTTGTGTATGTAACATGTGTATCTAACGTGTATGTAGAGTGTGTATGTAGTGTGTGTGTCTAACATGTGTACTTAACATGTGTATGTAGCGTGTGTGTCTAACATGTGTATGTAACATGTGTATGTAGTGTGTGTATGTAGCATGTGTATGTAATGTGTATGTAGCGTGTGTATGTAGCGTGTGTATGCAGCGTGTGTATCTAACATGTGTATATAGCGTGTGTATGTAGTGTGTGTATGTAGAGTGTGTATGTAGTGTGTGTGTCTAACATGTGTATCTAACATGTGTATGTAGCGTGTGTATGTAGCGTGTGTATGTAGCGTGTGTGCTCACCTATGGTGCTCATGCGTGAGGCAAGCTGTAGCCCTCTCCGGCCCCAGTGTTTTGGCGATGCCTGCTATCTCTCCATCGACTCATCTGAAGAGCCGGGGGATTATCAGGACTGCTGAGTCACTGCTAGCTCTTATGGGGAGCGGACGTACCTCCTGCGCTACAGCTCTTAGCTACCCCGCTTATCTGCGCTTGTCTCCGCAGTGTTTTTAATGTCCCACTCTAATCAACTGGTGCAGGCGCGGGTGCCAGCGGTGGGCGTTGGGCAATCGGCGGATCTAAATCGCCCAGATCTCGCCTGACATTCCTGTGGCATTTTTGCGGTGGCGGGGAGAAGGGCGGCGATCGTTCGCCGATCAACCCTACTCCTTTCAGTGTGTGGGAAAATGGCATATTCATATTAGGTCGGAATTAGACCTTTTTTTGTGCGTCTGGGAATCTAGTCTCTAGTGGAGGAGAGCGCCATCTTATCTGCAGCCAGAGCTGCTCCCGCTACATCACACACACACACACACACACATGTACGCACGCACACACACACACACACACACGCACACACACACACGTTCTATTCACACCCTAGCACTATCGGCATAATTCTTTTTGACATTTCAGATAGGCATCTTTAACGGACGGCTTCCTGGCGAGGCGACGGCTGTTTGTCAAATAATGAGGGAATCCTACGTGTTTACTACTGAAGATTTCAGCCTTTTAAACGTGCGTCTGGATTTGACTGAATATCGGGCAATCTCGCACCGCCCCTGGTGCTGTGAGTGACAGAGGTTAGCAAGTACACATTGGGCTGTGTGTGTGTGTGTGATGTAAATCAACATATGCAAAGAGCACCGTTTCCATGCGCTGTGCTGCATGTGCACGTTGGTGCATCTGTGTTGCCGTGAGCGACGTAATAGCTTACATGAATATGGTGTGCATTTAATTCCTGCTCTCCCTAGGAGAGTGAGCGGAGCGAGGACACACACACGCACACACGCACGCACGCACGCACACACGCACGCACGCACACACACACGCACGCACGCACACGCACGCACGCACGCACACGCACGCACGCACGCACATGATCCTTGAGAAATAGCGACTGACCTTTAATTATTGTTGGACGTTAGCAAAACATGCAGATGTTGTTCAAACTGTTGGACAGATGTCAGTTACCTGTCCCTGCTTAAGGCTTCCATCCTGTGGCTTACCTGCTTCTATAAATATATAAAAGTCTTCAAAAAGCTGCATGTACTGTCTTTATACTACATATACTGCTTACGTCTGTATTTACTGTGTGTGTGTGTGTGTGTGTGCGTGCAGGCCATATATATTCATATACATATGCAAATGCTCCACTATAATGTGTGATTGTGTGTGTGTGTGTGTCTTGGCTAAAAGGCTTTGTAAGTGCAGCATAACATAGTTGTTGATCCTTTGAGCGCATAAAGGCCTAAATCTCTGATGAAACCTTTATAAGCAGCACTTCAGCTGAAGTTAAGGCTAATAAATAATTCTGTGATGAGGTAAAATGAAATATGCTTCTGGTGATAAACACAATATAATACTTTAAAGCGCCTATGTTAACCTTGATTTGACAGTCTATGCCAACCAAAAACACATTTTATTTTTGGGCCGAGAACCCTGGAGAGGAGCTTAAGATGATGGAGAAAACTGTTTGTTCGTTATTTTTTAATTATGAAGTATTTCTTAATAATATTTTAATAATGACCCCAGGGTGGATTCTGGACTGCTGTAACAGACTAATGACTCTACTGGTCATGGTAATGGATCACTTATGTACCCATTGATGGCTTTTGATGTTTTGTGTAGGCTATACTGCAATGTAACAAATACATGTAAGATGTCCATAAGTGTCCTGGAAGGCGACCCTGGAAATCAAAAGTATTTATTTGTCATGTGTACATAATACACGTGAAGGAGATGCAGGGTTATAGCTACGGAGGTGCAGTGTGATTACATGCGCTCTGAGCTCAGACAGAAGGAGAGGAGGGTGGGGAGAATGCCACTAATGCACCCCAACACGGAACATGCTGTAGGCCTACATGCATGTTCTGTGCAGCCAGCCACACAATGGAACAATCACTCCGTCAATCACACGCGAGCTAGGAATAAATATTTGTTTTTCTTCTCTTTTTGTCACTTCACCTCTATTGTGTCCTTGTTGGGTGTCCTGAGCCTCTTGCACGGCTTTGTTTTAATTCCACGGGGCACAAACATCTCTCTAGGTGACGTTTCTCTATATACTCATAGCTCCAGGTTTGTTTGGTGTGTGATTAAGGGTGGACGCACTATCAATCATTATTGTGTGACCTGCACACTGTTATTGCATTCAATAGCTGACTCCCTCTTTTGTCTCCAGTCAAATGCCTATCAACACGCACAAGCACAACCCGATCTAGGCAGGAGGGTTCCAAAGGCTGTGGTAGCTAGACACACATTGAAGATCCTCCTATAAGAAATGATTGCCAAACGGTACGTGGATGCAAAGCAGAAGGATGTAGCAGAGAGGAGGAACAGCCAGGAGAAGCTGAGAGAACAAAGAGGAGAATTCCATTTAATATTTCAACATCATCTTCGACTGACTTCAGACACGAACATCTCTAAAAAAACAAAACTGAGAACTCTTGCTTTGTTATTAAATATAATCCTTTGGCTTTCCAGTGCTATGTGCATGTGAGTGTGTGCGTGTGTGTGTGTGTACTGTAATGTGTGCAGTGTGGTCATTTTGACAGCGTGCTCTGTGTGTGTGTGTGTGTGTGTGGTTTATTCCAGCTTGCTGGTGGATATTGCCCGTCCTGCACCGTAATAGTGGACTGCATATTGCACCGTGCACGGCCACGGTGAACCGCTTGGGCAGCCTGGGTTGATAAGACAGACAAGTAATAGATTTGGGTTTGTTGTCATATCCGCAGCGAGCACACATAGCAGCCGCCCCGGATCACAGAAGATGAGAAGTGCGTCTTGAATATTGGCTATACCTCACGGCCGCGCGCCATATTTTGATGAATTCACAATGCATACATTGTGTGGGAGTGTGTTGTGCACCATGTGCTTTTGTTAATTCATATTTCACTGTAATGCTTTTTAAAATGTTTTTCTTTATCTTATGAGTGGATCAAGGCTATAGTAGACTGAATATTACAGTGTTCCACACCTGCTATGAAGATGGTCTTGTTTAGTGGGGATGATGATGGGAGACATTACCGTCCTACAAGGCTCATGCAACAAGCTAGACTCATAGGCATACGGATATAGTGAAAGGAATATAGTAAGTATAAAACATTTTTAATGAGATACAAAATAAGTGTACAGTGAAACACATAAAACATAAAACATACAGTATATACAGTGTATATTTCTTTCAGTGTATATTATTTATATAAATATGTATATACTCACACACACATTGTTGGATAATAGTATAATAATATGCTTAATAAGCCTGTACAAAATGCCACACAGTTTGAAATGCTTCTCTTTGTTTGTGTGTGCAAATGTGAATATAGAACCACTGCACGCACACACACACACACACACACACATTTACATACACACACACACACACACAAACACGCATGTGCGCAGACGCGCACGCATGTACACACACAAATGCGCGCACATGCACTCACACAGCCAGTGGCACACGCACACAGTACGTACGGTAATGCTCTGCTGAAAATCAAAGGAAATTACCCTTCACCTCGGTGCAGGGATGTGAGCTGGTTCCTGAACCAGAGGAATGGGCTTTGAACCAGGCACATTCCCCCAGGGCCGTGTGCCTGGCCCCTCCCCTGCAACGGCGTCCCGGATAAGGGCCGTAATTCCCACTTTTAGGTTTCCATTAATCTGATCCTGACACAGGGGAGACGGCTGCTTTGCATATCGCCTCCCCAATATGGAGGGCTATTTACATGATCGCCTCCAGATTGAATATGATCAGTGACCCACCTCCTTCACTGCTCCCCTGCACGGAGGGGGAGAGAGAGAGAGAGAGAGAGAGAGAGAGAGAGAGAGAGAGAGAGGGGAGATGGAGAGATAGGAGATGGGGAGAGAGAGAGATAGAGAGAGAGAGAGAGAGGTGATTTTCCACCGTGTATTCACTGTGTTATCTCCGGTGCGTTTTTCTTCGCTCGTCCCATCCATATCCATCCCCGCCTAGCGGAGGGATACGCACAGCAGAGCAGCATGCCTCCACGCTTGAGCCCCCTTTAAGAAGAAAAGGGAATAACAAGGGGGCCAAATGTTCCTTGCTTCCGACGGCGGCGGCGAGACAGAGAGAGTCTCGCTGATAGCGCTAATGCCAAGAGAGCGGCACTCCTCTTAAACAAATGCGAGCTACGCCAGCAAGCGGCTTGAAGCCACCAGGGCGAAATGTGTTTGTGTAATGAACATTATTCTCTTTCTGCTACATTTATTCCAGAATATCAAATGAATATGATAAATGTAGGGAGCTGTGTGTGAGTGTGTGTGTGTGTGTGAGAATGAGAGAGAGAGAGAGAGAGGGAAAGAGAGAAAGAGAGAGATGGAGATGTGTGTTTGTGTGTGTGTGTGAGAATGAGAGAGAGAGAGAGAGAGAGGGAAAGAGAGAAAGAGAGAGATGGAGATGTGTGTTTGTGTGTGTGTGGGTGGTGGGAGGTTTGACGAGTAATGATGTTATTACACCGTCAACAGAAGAGCTTCAGAAGTTGAAGACTATGTGAGATTGTAGAGCAAGCACATTCACATATGCACACACACACACACACACACCCACACACACGCACACACCCACACACACGCACACACGCACACACGCACACACTCGCACACACAAATAAAAACTCTCTCCTCTGCCCTGCTATTGTCTGTGTTTCTCGTGCACAAACACGTTGTCTTTGTTATTATCATCAGAACCACAGCTCGTGTGCAGATCAGCACCAGTGTCTAAAGATGCAAATGTGAATATCACAGCTGCAGTTTATCTCTCTGTAAAGGTGGAAAGTAGAGTGCGCCCATTCTGCAGCAAGTCCTCGTCCAGAGAATAGGTAGTGTGTATGTATAAGATACACAGGCAGAACAAAGGCAGTTGTGATGAACTGACTGATGTGGAAGCGACGTCGGTTGAGTCACATTTCCGCAGGCTGCACGTCGCACGACAGACCATCTCACTAATACTCACATCTGCGCACGTGTCTTGTAAACACGCCACGGAAACGCAACACCCACGCACACACGCATGCATCCGCAGCCACTTTATCTTGTGCACTTTGCATGTGGGGAAAACATTCAGGCTTCCCTAAGTGCATTTCATGCTTCCTAATTGACATCGTCGCATGTTAATTCAGAGCACGTTACGGATGTGTCACAGCCGCCCGCTGCCAGGGGTTCGACCCCATGGAACAGCGAATTACGCTCGCGCTGCTCATCGCCATGACGACAGATAAGCGTCTCCTAGTGAGCTCGAGAAGTTATCACTTACAACAGTCCACATTTTGACAGTATAGCAGTGATTAGGCACCTTCTAGCCCCAGGGACATCAGTAGACTCAGAATTATAATCAGCTTCGTAATCATAACAAAACCTCGCCAAAATTTCAAAATACAATGAACATTTTTTAAAAATAGTTTTAATACTAAACTAGTAGAACACTATTAAAACTATAAAAGTTATTGCGACGTTTCTCTCCAGACCACAACCTCATCTACAGAGCCAGGCTTGTCAAGGAACACCAGACTATCCTGTCAGTGAGAGCAGAGCTGATGGTTAGCTCCGCACCACCGCTGTTGACCTGTAGGGGCGCCCTTCAGTGATGTGGCCACACAGAAGAGATTGGGGGAGTGCCCCTCAGCTCGGGGTGGAGTCTCCGGGTGAAGGCGTGCTTCAGTGGAGGGTGGGGGGGGGGAGGCGGAGGGGGAGGAAGGAGAGGTGTTGATGCCTGAGGGTGACTCTTTCCGCAGGTGAAACAGGCACCATGAGGACCCCTCCAGGGCCTCCCTAGGGGGACCACTGTGCTCCCGTGGGGACTTCCGGGAGAAGATGAACAACTCTGCCAGAATAAAGTGTCTGTCTCTGCCTATTTACCCTTAAATGTGCTGCATGGCTGGAAGAATGTCTAAAAGGATGGATGGTTCAAGTTAGGATGGAGGATGGATGGTTAAAGGATCGATGGATGATTAAAGGATGGATATCCAACCTGTAAGGATGAATGGCTGTGTAGATGTATTAAAGAGTAAATAAATATAGTGAGGCACACACACCATATTATACTACAGGCATAGTTATAGTGAGGCACACACCATTATATCCCGGGCTACAGTTATAGCGAGGCACACACCATTATATCCCGGGCTATAGTTATAGTGAGGCACACACCATTATATCCCGGGCTATAGTTATAGTGAGGCACACACCATTATATCCCGGGCTACAGTTATAGTGAGGCACACACCATTATATCCCGGGCTATAGTTATAGTGCAGCTCTAATATTAGCAGCAGATTATTCACGCGGCGGTGGCACACAACCCCTGGTGCCTAGACTTTATCTCCGCAGGCCCGCGGAAATGTTTAAATGCCAGGTTTTAGCCAGTGCCTCATACTAACTTCATCACGGTCCATTATTACAAACACACTATTGGACAATGATGACATAATTGAATAGGGACACTAATCCATTCACGTAGAGACGATGCTTGTACTGGATCACTGCTGAACCAGTTAGGATTCTGTAGCAAAGCCAGTGATAAAATATATAAACATAATAATATGCACCTGATTTGAGATAAAAATGGCAGAATGCTATTTCGAGTTATGTTGAGAGAAGGAAAGGAAGGAAACAGAAATAAAATTAAATTCAAAGGTTCATAGTATACTTCATATGGAAGAGATACTGTATATTAAATGTGTTCAAGACACGCTGTAGTATAGCCTGGAAGACTTTAAAAAAAGATGCTCCATGGAGTCAGGTTGACTGTGTAGTGCTTCAGAAGAAAGGTTCATGTGATGGTGATAAATATATATTTGTTTGTGTGCACATCAAGTGATTTATTTGACCTAAAACAATATTTAGAGGACTTTGATACACACACACACACACACACACACACGCACATGCACACACACACATGCACACACACACACACACACATAATGCTATAGTTCTCCCACACATCGTATTCTGACCCTAAGGTAGAATGTGCTACTTCCATTTACGTGATTAAGTCATATTTGCATATGGAAATTGTTTGAAAACGATATTAATTTGTTATACTCAAATTAGAATTACTTTTCATATTAAAGGTATCAGACAAAAGCAGTTAGAGTGACAGGCGATGATATTGAACTTTACTCAGTTGGGGTCTTTCATTTTAACTGTCCGCACGCACACACAAACACACGCACAGGCACACACATATATGCACAGACACACACATGCGTGCACACACACACTCACAAAATATCCTGGACTCATTTTCTAATCACGTTTTCTAAGGAGATGAAGTCACTGGATTTGGAATATCTCACAGTTCCAGCCTTTATTCATATTGCCGTCGTAATAATGTAGCTAATTATGTAGCTAATTATGTTTTTATGAACATAGTTGGTGGCAGCTGACATCAAAATCACATTAAAGACATGTCCATGACAAATGCATTGGAGGAAATCCAAACCAAAGTTAGCTCAGAAACCCTGTGGCTTAAAGAGCGCTTCCTGTACCAGCGAAACGATCGCCCTCTCTCCTGACGGTCTATGCCTTATTAGCACAGATCAATTACCTAGCCGCTAGCTAGCCAGCTAGCATCAGCATTACGGCTTTGCTTCACACATTGTCCAGGTGTCCATGTGCGTGTGTGTGTGTGTGAGAGAGAGAGAGAGAGAGAGAGAGAGAGAGAGAGAGAGAGACTCCAGCAGTCTGCCTCCTGAAGCATCTTAACTTTATCGGTAACACACAAAAAAGAAAAAAGAAAAAAGAAATCAGGCTAATTAATTAAGAACAGTATTAGAAGTAATGGGATATTATAATATAAATTGCTACATTCTGGAACCAATTTAATCCAATTACTGGAACCCCTCATGAATATAATACCTCCAAAATCACTTCGTCAGAGTCCAAAGGGAGATGTAGCTGACTATTAAGACCACAAGGAAATAAAAAAAATCCTTTTCCATTTAACAGTGAGCCCCAATGATAATTTAAATGGTTGAGAGCGGCTGTTAATTTGAGTAATAAACCTAATGATGATTTTTTTTTCTAATTGACATTTTGGGTCATTTACAACCTGAGTGGGTTTTTGTTTGATCTCCCTTGTGTTTGATAAAGATGAACGGCGGTTAAGGTTGATTGGTGCTATTTCTTAATGGCCCCTTTCCAATTGGAAATGTCTTCTAGGAGACAAAAGAACTCACAGTTAACTAGTCAACGCCATTGACTGGTAGGGGGAGGGTATTGAATATCTTGTGGCTTACTCAGGTTGAATCACAGACATTTTGAATTTATTTCAGGAGAAAAAATTGCTGAATTTGAAAACAAGATGGTTCTGCCATATAAAATATGGTCAGATAATCTTTACATGTGTCATGTGTGTGCGTGTTGCGTGCTTGTGCACATGCGGTTCTGTATTTATGTCTCTATTTTATGAAAACTATTAATTATATTCCATTTTTAGCACAGCATAGTTTAAGACTATATCCTATACTATATTCTATTGTCTTGACTTTAAATAACCACATTGTGTGAAGAGGCAAAACACTGAACCGCTTTTTTAGAATCACACAACACAAATGATAAGCACATAACTTTACAAAAAAAAAAAAAAAAAAAAAAGGAATTATTTTACAGTGTAGGAAAAAGGAGATATAGTTTCTAGTTTAATCAGTGACAAATTCAACCAGGGCATAATGCATATTTAATTACATCAACTGGCTCTCTTTCTGTAGCGTGGTGAGAGAGGGAAGATCTTGTTAAATGAAGGCATACGGACGTTAGTGTGAAATATGCAGAGGTATATGAAAGAGGAGCCCTGTATTCCCAGTTGGATACCCACAGATAATCGCGGCAAAGCGTGAAACAGAATAAATCAAGGTGGCTGTTGTTGATATGCAGGAAAATCCTCAGATCACCAGTAAAGCTATTATCCCACACTGCAGAACACAATAACATCCCGCTCCATTCAGCTGTATCGATACTCTCTCGAGCAATTTAACCGCAGAGCCGGGTGTCGAAGGGCGGTGTCTCTCCCACCTACTTGCATCAACAGACCAGATGAAGCAATAACACAGTGTAATTGTGACGTTAGAGCGTTGCAGGAGAGACCCCTACGTTCACTGTAAAACATGCTCACCCTACATTTCTGAGTGACTCTTTTGTGTTCAACTGAAATAAAATGTAATGTTTCTTCAGTAGTTCACACACGGGAATATGAAGATTTTATTTCAGCATAACAGAGCACGTTTAAAGTGATATTGATGACTGTATAGTTTCACAACATGTGATGAATTATTCAATCTGCTCGCTGTTTACAATTAACACAATATACTGTTTGGTTTTTAAAACATCCAGTCTTTAGTTGCCTACAGATGCAACCAATATTTGAAAGAGTAATCTGCTTGTGAAGCTTGCAGAGGTATGCTTATGAGAACGATATATAATGGGTAATAATTAAAAATGTGTTCCCGAACCCTTGGAACTGATGAAAAAGTGCAAAAGTTCAATGTGACAATAAAATAGCCTGAGAAAGTTCTGTTGAACGATCCGTTCTTAGTGTTGTCACTGCTGCCTAGCCAAGATTATTTTTGCAATTCTTTAATCAGATTGTAGCCTTCTTTTAAATACTTATCTTCTATGTGTCTACCTGTCTATCAAGCCGTGCATGTGCCCGGCTTAGCAGTAATGGTGGCAGACTTCTCTCATTAGGGTTTGGTACGTGAATGCCCTCTTGGCTCGTCTGTTTCCCGTACCCGCTTGTTCACACCAGCCAGCTGTTCGCTGTGTGCACCCTGAGGACCGTACTGTCCCAGGAGGGCATTTACCATTGGCTACCATCACTGTTAATAACGTCACCCCCCCCCGCCCCCTTATCTCCCCCCCCCTCCTTCCCCTACTCACACACACACACACACACACACCTCTAAAGTTGCATTAAGCTAGAAGGTTTTAGATGCTTTATTTGAGTCGGCATCAGTGTCGTGTGTGTGTGTGTGTGTGTGTGTGTGGGCGTGGAGTCAGCCACTTCTCCTCTGGCACTCTGACTATTGCTATCTGAGGATAAGGCCCGGTGGTGTTGGCTAGCATGTTGGGTTAGCATAGCACACTCTCCTGGTGCAGGAGAGGTGTTTGTTCCCGGGACATATTTTATGGATATAAACAGTCCTTCTAACTAATCCTGCAAGTCCTAAGACTCATAATAATCCTGTAACTAAAGGCAGAGTAAGTCATTCTTGAGAACGCTTTATAGCTTTCAGCTCAAATAAAAACAATATCCTTCAGCAGCACCTCCTCACACATTGAAACACATTGCCAAGCCAAGCGTAGCGCTACGGAGCCAGGGCTGAACGGTAAGATAGCGAAATGTGAGGATATATTTGTTGAATTTGAAAAAAGTGTTTTAGTTTACAATTAGCTTGCGATAGCTGACTTCACCTTTAACCTCTACAGCTGACACCAGGTGAGAGAGATGGTCACTGTTAGTGGGTGAAGTAAGTCCTTGACTGATTCTAAAGGCACGTGACAAAGCAGAGCTCTGGCCAGGTATGTGTGCATACACTTAGCATACACATGCTCTGCTCAAGACAAGAGATAATGCTTAGGAGGTAGCGTGGTGATATTAGCATGTAATGGAGACGTGAATGGAAATTAGCTTTATAAAAAACATGCGGAAGTGATACACTATTAGTTACCTGCTTTAGTTGTATCATCAATACACACCCTGCCATTGTGCTAATCAAATTAACTGTATTATAACAGATCTCTCAGAAAACTGGTGGGAGCAAAATCCGGGCGCAGAATTGATACGCAAATATGGAAATTATTTAAGAATGGCTAAATTCAGCCACACTTTAAAAATGTGTAATGCGACGCCACGGTAATAGCCACACGCATTTCACTTCAGAGCTCCAGTCACGCCACCAGTTCACGCACGCATCATACAAATGAGCTCCAACCGGCAATACATTGGAGCCATTTGACAAAGGTTTCAGGGCGCCGTGCCAGAGAAGCCAGCACGCACCGGACACCCACACATTACAGCGTTCAGTTGAGCTGCTGTAATCTGTGCTGATTGACCCAGAGGGCTAGCTATTAGCGGCTGTCAGCGCTAATGATAGATCCCTGTAACATCGCAGGCCAGTCTGTGTCCCCCAGCTTAAACTGTTATTTATAGATTATGTCACGCAGGTAATAAACATAAAGCATAAAACTGCAGCTAATGAAACCTGGACATGAGAAACTTTATGAATTGAAATAATTCACTGGAGTGCTGCAAAGGCACTGGGCTAACTCTTAGTCATATATCAGGGAAGGTTAGTCCTGAGTGTGTGTGTGCTTGTGCGTGTGCAGGCGTGCAGAGTATACAGTATGATATATGATCAGCTGTATACTGTCACAGCTAGTGGAGGGAATTCCGGATATTCTGCACAACCCGGATCTCTGACTCTCGTTCAGTGTAAAGAACCGACTCTTTTGAGTTTCTGTTGCTCAAGCTGGTGTCACGTGAGCAAAACAACCTAAGAGCATAGAACATAGTAGTGGTCACGTGAGCAATAAACGAATGTCCGTTAGGGTCAGTGTGCATCTTATCACGTTAACAATGAAAGACGGCATTATTTTCACTCAAATTGCAGTCTGATTAAAAGAGAGTGGCCTACTGGAAGCACATTTACTATGCAGCTGTGTTAGTAACAATATTGTTTGTCAGGCTTCTTTGGCGATCTGTGCTGCAGTGGTGCTCTACAAAAATCAAAGATCCACAGATCCGAATCCTGTGATTCTTGAGTTCTGACTCCTGCCCCTAGCGTAGCCTAGTAGTAGTCACGTGAGCAATGAACGATAGATCTGGATCTTTTCCTTTGTTTGGGTCAGTGTGTCTGATCAGGCGAACAATGAATGAAATACTGGAGATTATTTTCACTCAAATGGCAATGTGATTACAAGGAGTATCTTGCCGTAGGCTACTGAAGCATTTAGTGTGCAACTGTGTTAGTAACAATATTGTTTGTCGTGCATCCACGGCGATCTGTGCGGTGGCAGCACTCTACTAGAATAAAAGACTAATTTGCACGCAAAGGAGTCATGAGTCCTGAATCAGTAAAAATATGATTCATTTTGAACGATTCACAGCATGGGCATTGTAGGGAATCAGTTTGCTTTTGGAGGAATTTGTGATAGTTGATTCTCATCCAAAACTAGGAGGTTATACCATTTAGGTTATAACATTTAGTTTTCTGCAGTGCATTATGTGTTCCCCTTCTCTGGAATATGCATGACACGTGTGTCTGTTAGCTGGTGTTGTGTGTCTGTTGTGTGTCTGTTAGCTGGTGTAACACACACAGACACTCGCGTGTGTCACATGACACTGTGCTACATGTCGTGCATGTGACTCAAGTTCGTGCACGTCTGCATCTCTGTGTCGCGTGTCGTGAACATGCACGCGTGTCCTGCACATGTGCACGTGTCCTGCATGTGCACGCGCCGCGCGCATCTCCTGCTGTCTCTTTCAGCATCTTATTGCTTCCTCGGGCCATCCCTCGGGCCACGGCTCCACACACAGCAGATGTTCTGCTGAAAAGGCCATGAATGTTTAATCATTTGTGTTATTGATGCTGCCGTTCTGTTTGTTAGCAAGTCGGAGCGAGTGTTGGGGTTGTGATGTGTGTGAGAGCTTTCACCCGGTTTTGTTGTCGGGGGTGACAGAAAAAAAATTATTATTCATACATTTTTATTCGCCAAAAAAAAAAAAAGATAAAGTCCTCCTATATGTACTGAATTATAATACAAATTAGTATCACCGCTGAATCAAAACGCACTCATAAACCAAGTCAACGAACAGAAAGTTTCTCCTGTCCATGGTTGAACAAACCGGGCTGATCTCTAAGCTGTGATTTGTTGGACTTAAAGCTGCTGTTTTAGTGTTTGAGCTGACAGCCAGATTTGATCATAATTAGACGGCATGCCGTGGGCTTTGATTGGCACGGTAATTGGATTGTCATTGGGGCTGAAAAGCTATTATCTTTGGATCATGCCCCATGAAATTTGTTGGAAAAACTTCTGCGGCCGTCATTAAAGCGGCCATCTTGGGGGCCTCCGCAAATGAGCTTTTCTGCAGCGAAAGGGGAGAGTGGGGGAGACGAAGCTACCTGTGCACCGCTGGGACCCTTGGATCCTCTGAATCGCGGCGAAGACAATCTGGGCTTCTATTGATTAATGATATTAGCATAGCAGGTAGCTCGAGCTGCAAAGTGGCATGCTGCGTTATTGCCCATCCCTCTCTTACCCGCTAACACGGGACAAGGGAGCGAGCACGCCACTGGGATAATGAGAGGGAGAGAGAGGGAGAGAGAGCGAGAGAGAGAGAGAGAGGAAGAGAGGGAGGTGGGGATGATAGGAGAAAAAATGAAAAAAACGCAGGTTTTTCTTTTCATTTGCAATTGTTTATGTAGAGTATCAGGTGTGAAATGGGCAGTCTCTCCTGTTGTATAGTGGAATAAGTACCGGCAATATGAGCCTAATGAAAATGAGAAGGCACTGCCTCCTTCCCCAGCGGTGTGAAAACGGACACATTATGCCGCAAGGCCGGAAATCTGCCGACAAATCAACTTACACAAACGTCGAATAACAATCGCGATGGAAATAATCTGCTTCCATCCACTGTATTATCTTCTCTCTCTTCCACTGCTTGGCTCTCTAAGTGAAGATGACCGTCAACGGCAAAAAAGGCTCAAACGTATTCCGATTAATGTGTTAACTGAGCGATGTTAAAGACATAGCATGTCCACACAGCATATCCTCAATGTTAGCCATTTAAACCCACTTACCATGGAGATTCACAGTAAGCAGGGACAGAGAGAGTCAATGGCGTATGTCACCATGGTTACGGATAACCATTTAGCGTTTAGCGTTGGCTTACGGCGTTTTCACACCTGGCTCGATTGGAGCAGTTGAATCGGAACATGGAGCGATCCTTTCCCCCCAAGATCGGTTTGTTTGGGCAAATGTGAACACAGCAATCGGTTTTGGACCAGATCAAGGTCTTGGCGTGTTTGCATTCGAACTCTAGAGTGGTTAGTCTGCAGTGAGAACGCAATCAGCCCAGTGAAGCGGGACAAAAAAAAAAAATGTCTTTGGTAGAGTCACGTGGCTTTCAACATATTCCACTGTGAAATCAGATGGAAACGCGGTGTTACCATGGTGTTAGTGCCCTGTTTACAAGTTACGTATGTAAATGTTGCCGTGTGAACACGAAACAAACTCATTAATTCACATCCTGATCTGGAACAAAAGAAATGAACCATTTGTAAAAGCGCCATTAGTTTCACCTTTAGGTGTCAGTACTCGGGTGAGGGCTTCCTTGCACTATGTAAAACAATATATGTGTATGTGTGTGTCTAGAGAAATGTGTTTACTAGAGTAGAGCTCTCTATTTCTATTAGATTGGCCCCTAGCCTGCCTGTTTTTAAATCACAACTAAAAACACACTTTTACTCATTGGCTTATAAATCTGCTGGAGTTTTTAATTTGTCATGATGCTCCTATTTGTTGTGGTGTTTAATGTGTGTAAATTTGTTGTTTTTTCTATATATATATATATTTAT
>JAODUH010000007.1:557973-567389 GCA_027564835.1 Typhlichthys subterraneus
GGAACAGCATCATGAAAGCTGTTCTCTTCACTTCTACCTGCAGTAACCTGCAGTGTCTAAGTGCTCACGCGGTTGGAGCGCCCCCTATGGCTTAACGTGGCTTAACGATTTTAAAGTAATCACCTCCTCACCTGAATGACATAGGTCACATGACCTGACCCTGGTCTTCTGTCCTATCTGTTCCAGGGGAGGCTTGTCCAGAGCGGGGCCTCCTGATTGGACCAGAGCCTGAGTGTGGGTAGGTGGTACCAACACTCTCAGCCCTCATTGGTCGATGACAACAGGGAGCCTGGAGACCAATAAGGGCTGGGGTATTGGACGGAATGACCTGGGTCTCTCTCACACACGCACACGCACAGCAGAACGCACACACACACACACACACACAAACAGACACACATGCACACACACACACACACAAACAGACACACAACGTCTGTAGACATACTTGGAAACACACACACACATCGCTGAGAGGGTGGACTGCCTCTCTGATATGGCGCTGGGAAGAAACCCTGGCTGTTAATATTTGATCAGCATTGATTCTGACCCGGCCCTGACCCTTGGTCAGGAGAGAGAACCACGTCTGTTATGAATGTGTCTTTGTGTGGGCAAACTGCCGCTGTACATGCAGAGCCAGTGATCAATTATGGAGGATACTGTTTCTCCAGTGTTTCTAAGCAAGCTCTGGTGAAGGTGTAGATGGTTGTCCTCTATAAGCACCTGTTGTGCAGGGCTTGATGACCTGTGTGGCAGTCAAACACCCAGAACACTGGATTATCCTGCCCCCTGACGACCTCCACACGATGGGCCTGCATAGACACGCGTCTACAGAGCAAAACATACCTAGCACTGAACCTGACATCTCTGTGGGTCAACGTCCCTGCCTGCTGCCTGCTGTCCCTAAACGAATCTCTAGGGGTGCCATTCTGACCCAGGTGGGCCTCATGCTAATGAATGGGAGACCCACCTCATGTGCGATAGCTGAAAACACACATGCAGATACACACACATACACACACACATACTGTACAAACACACACACAAAGACAGACACACACACATACAAAAACACACACGGACACACACACACTCACACAAACACACGCACACAGACATGCACACACACAGACACGCACACACAGACGCACACATAAAGACACACACACACACACACACATACACACAAACACACACACACACAAACACACGTACTGTACAAACACACACACAAAGACACACACACACACACACACAAGTGGTGGTGTGTTGGTCGATGAGGACCTCCCTTGATCCTGCCCCATCACCCCCCCCCACCCCTCATCTGAGAGGCATGTTGTTCCAGCCCGATGACCAATATGCCTCATCAGAGAACCTTAATCCCCAATCAATAGGGCTTTCCACCACCCCCCCCCCCCCCACCCCCCACCCCCCTCGACACACTGTGCCTGTTGACTCAACAGGAGGTGGTGTGTGTGGCACCAGTGGTGTTGACATCTGCGTGCGTCTCCAACCTGACATTTACATTTACATTGTGTTTATTACTGGACTGCATGGGCCTCTTCAGGATGACGTCACAGCTTCCACCCGGCCCGGCTGGAGTGCTTTCTCTGTGCCTGTGACCACACCACCACATGTTCTACACAGCAGCTACACACACATGGAAATGGCAAAATATAGATGAACAAGCTTACGGCTTTATTCAGAATCTCTCTCTCACTCTCTCCCTCTCAATTCAATTTCAGTTTGTTGCCAAAGCATAACAAATAAAACAAAGAAACTAACTAAAATACAGGCGTCCAACAATCTGGACATTTACATAAATGTTCCATACAATTTGGACAGTATACAGAACATAACATGAACGTCAATGTAACATAACTGTTATATAATCAATACCCCATATTAGTAGAAAAACTACTACTGTGTGTGGTGTGTGTGTCTGTGCGTGTGTGTGTGTGTGGCGTGTGTGTGTGTGTGTGTGTGTGTGTTTGTGTGTATGTGCTCTCTCTTTCTCGCTCTTTCCCTCTCCCTCTCTCTCTTTCCCTCTCCCTCTCTCTCTCTCTCCATCTCAGTGCAGTCTTAGATGTGTTTTGATGTGTTTGTCTATCTCTTTTATCATTGTAATTTATATGGTGTAATTAAACAGACCCTCCTTGTAACTGGTTGATGTAGAAAATAAAGGTATGTAAAATCTCAACTCTCTCTCTCTCCCCTCTCTCCCATCTCTCTTATCGCTCCCTGCCTCTCGGTTTGAAATAAATCACACTTGCTTTGCTTTCCAATACATTACAGCATATGTGAACCGTATGGAGTGTCTAGGTGTCTTGATCTATAGACCTCTGCCTGAGTTTGTCCGTGTGTGTGTGTGTGTGTGTGTGTCTGGCTTTACTGTGCATGTAGCATACTGGCATGTGTGTGTGTGAGTCTATCACCGGTCCCAGAAGGCTGCATGTGACAGCCCCATGTCCACTGGGGCATCTCAGGCAGGATCTGAATGTGTGTCTTATGGTTACACTCGTCACAACCCCCGCAGGGCCCGGCTAATTAAGCTAATGGAAACGATACCATCTTCCAAATGCAAAATGAATTGACTTGTCAACGATGTACGTCCATGCATGTGAGGGTGTGCAGTGGATGCTTGTGGTCGTGTTGCCCCCCCCTGGCAGAGCAGGATGGAAATGTAATGTAGGAACTAGCTCATGTTAGTTGAAATGGTGACCATTACAGCCATAATGTACACACTATATTAGAATGTGTTGAATTCTTTTGTTCTCTTTACATGGGTCATATGCACGGAGATGCCCCATCCTGCTAATGTTAACAGTGCCAACAGATGCTTTAATAAATTAGGTTATAAAGATAATTTGATTTTAATGGGAGCTTAAATAAACTCAGCCTAGACCGACCATGCCATGTGTGTGTGTGTGTGTGTGTGTGTGTGTCAGACTGTGATTAGCTTTGCTGACGTTCATGTGATCATTCTCCTGGTAACAGTGTAATAACCTGCAATGATCCTTGAGAGCATCAACACTATACATGATGTTATCACATAGTGTATCTACAGGAGTATTAATGTATCATCTACCATAGTATACAGTATACAGTACATTCTTACAGTAGCAGCATCTACTGTGCATTATTATGGAATTAAAAGGCTCTCTGACATATGTTGGGTAGCTTTAATTAAAACCCTATAAGACCTGCGGTGTCAATCACAGTTTTATATGAAGACGAAGAGACACATTGGGTGTTTCCATGCCTTCTGTGGTCATTGACACCACCGCTTATGCCCCTACACCACCGACGAGGAAGGGAGGAACATGAGAGGAACCATGGAGGACCATGCCATCAGGGACAGCGTTTCATACTCATAGGTAATGTCACAAATATAAACACTGGCAAAGCTCCCGGAATATAAACCACTGGTGCATTATCCCCTGATACCTTCATACCGACCAGCGATATAACTTGCATGTACACTCTATACTGTAAAGGTCTTCACAATAATATAGTCTATCTGAACATGCCGGTGTAGCGGGCTTGTGACGCAAAGTTTTGTAAGTGAATACACCTACCTTGTGTTTTCCACTAATAGCTTGTTGTAATGCAGGATTTCAACCTCTGCTTATTAGCAGTGTACACGGGTCTCTCTCAGAAATTAATGAATCTATTAATGTGGAATGCTAACTAACAATGTAATGCATTGTGGGAAGAAGCCAGAGTGATTAAATTATAATTACAGTTTTACGTGTACATGCTCTGGAAACTGAAACGAAAGTAAGATGTTCTTATTTTACTCAATTGCTGCCCCATGAGACAATTGGAAAACTGAACGCTCCTAATCGAACTGCCTATAATTGTCCGATTGCTGCATCTGTTTCACTGAAATTGTTTGAGATTTGTTATAAATGTAGATCAAAACGCTTCTGCAAAATATGCAAACGATGTCAGGAAGAGTTTTTGTTTTTCTCCACTGAATATAGAATGCAGGTTCCCTTCAAGGTATAGACAATAGTGGAAACTAGCAAAGCACACCATCTTCAATGGTAAGCCTTTGTCATATATGCCTATTTGTGTTTGTCTTTTCTTTCATTATCGCCATGGCAACCTCTTCCACTTGAATGATTTGTCAAAGCCATGCATGGCTTGTATATGTTGTGCCAATGACACAAGTCTCATGGACAAATCTGTGCACATGTATTCATAGTAACGCTCAAGCCCGCAACCGCACAAATACATGCATGATGATAAGACAAATGAATAAACACTATTTAGAGTGAAACACATATTCAAGAGAAAAACCACACGTGCACGCACCCACGCACACACACACACGCACACACACGCACGCACAAGCATACGTTCCTAAGGCCAACTCACATTATTACTGCAAATGTCATCTATTGAATGTGGTCCACTGTTCCCCCTGTTCCCCTGAAATTCACTGTGATCAATACCAGTTTTATGAGCAAAGGTTTAGCCCAGACAGAGCGACCTGTTTAGCCTTACATGGGCTACTAACTAACCTTTGACTTAACCTAGATGATTGTGTTGGAGGAGAGTGTAATGTGTGTGTATGTGTGTGTGTGTGTGTGTAGGAAGGGGCATATTTCTCTTTAGGTAGTCAGCCAGCAATGTCTCTCCCCATACACCCTGGCAGAGTCATGGAGTAGCGGCAGTATTTATTTTGTGCTCTGGCAAAATATTTCGCAAGTGAAACATGCTGTAGTAGGAGATGTTTGCGTAGCGTTGCTTTGCGTAGCATTGCGTAGCGTTGCGTGGTGCCACAGAACCTCACATTGTATCTCCATACAGCTCACAGTTTATGTTTTACAAACCCAAAGATGTACTTTGCTATGTGGGGAGGTGTAGAGATCTGGGTGAGCGCCGTGGTGGGAGGGGTGTATCGACTAGCAGCGATGCAGCGTCTAGCAGCGATGTATCCACTAGCAGAGATGCAGCGACTAGCAGAGATGTAGCCACTAGCAGCGATGTAGCCACTAGCAGCGATGTAGCAACTAGCAGCGATGTACTGTAGCGACTAGCAGAGATGTAGCCACTAGCAGAGATGTAGCCACTAGCAGCGATGTAGCATCTAGCAGCGATGTAGCCACTAGCAGAGATGTAGCCACTAGCAGCGATGTAGCGACTAGCAGCGATATAGCCACTAGCAGAGATGTAGCCACTAGCAGAGATGTAGAGACTAGCAGAGATGTAACCAATAGCAGAGATGTAGCCACTAGCAGCGATGTAGCGACTAGCAGCGATGTAGCCACTAGCAGAGATGTAGCGACTAGCAGAGATATAACCACTAGCAGAGATGTAGCCACTAGCAGCGATGTAGCCACTAGCAGAGATGTAGCCACTTGCAGCGATGTAGCAACTAGCAGAGATGTAGCCACTAGCAGCGATGTATCGACTATCAGCGATGTAGCCACGAGCAGGGATGTAGCGACTAGCAGCGATATAGCTACTAACAGGGATGTACTGTAGCGACTAGCAGCGATGTAGCCACTAGCAGCGATATAGCGACTAGCAGAGATGTAGCCACTAGCAGGGATGTAGCCACTAGCAGCGATGTAGCGACTAGCAGCGATGTAGCCACTAGCAGAGATGTAGCGACTAGCAGCGATGTAGCTACTAACAGGGATGTAGCCACTAGCAGCGATATAGCGACTAGCAGAGATGTAGCGACTAGCAGAGATGTAGCCACTAGCAGGGATGTAGCGACGACAGGCGAAATGAGTAATGGGGCGGGTACCAAGTTAAACAAATCTCAACTTCAGGCAACACGATTGAGCTAAGGATGTCGTTGACTGACAGATTGACTGAAGCATTTTGATTGGGAAGTATATGAGAGGGATACCTGGGCAACCCAAGCCTTGGAATGTAAACAAGCGACCGATGTTCAGCTACAAAGCGATGTGCGACGTGTGTATGGCTTGCGGTGTGTCCAGGGCTTCAGTGTTGGTCGAGCGACAGAAGACTCCAGATGGTCATCAAAGATTCCTGTGTATATGGACAGCGTGTGTGTGTGTGTGTGGGTGTGTGTCTTCCTCTAGGCAAATGGGGCAGATGAATGTCAGCTTGGCTGCTGTGTTATCTGATGGGGAAGAGCCAACTGATTCATAACCAGCCGTTCTTTACAAGCCTTCTCCATCTGACCTGCTGTATACACACACAGTAAATGTACTGAATAGAGCATTATGATTGGCTCCTGTGCTGTATATACGCGTCACGTGACACAGTTTGGTTTGGTAGTGACATACCACACACCAACTGTAGGGGGCGAAGAAAGATAATACATTAAAAAAAGTCACAGGATTAAAATGTAAAGTACGTTTTTATTTTGAGAATTTAACATTTTAAAGACAAATCAAACACGTGTGCGTGAGTGTATCACTGGTCATGTATGTCTTCATCACTTATGTGTTAACTTTGTCATCATGAGTGACTTGTGTCCTACACTCCCTCATCTGGCAGAGGCATCTATTCTGCATCTGTGAGGCTTTTATGTCCTGTTTGTGCATCCCAATGTCTTACTTTTATGAGGTGTATCTCTCTCTCTCTCCCTCTCTCGCTCTCTCTCTCTCTCTCACCTGCTCTCTGTCCCTCTCTCTCTCTCTCTCTCTCTCTCTCTCTTTCACCTGCTCTCTCTCTTTCACCTGCTCTCTCTCTCTCTTTCACCTACTCTCTCTCTCTCTCTCTCCCTCTCTCTCTCTCCCTCTCTCTCTCTGTTTCACCTACTCTCTCTCTCTCGCTCTCTCTCTCTCTTTCACCTGCTCTCTCTCTCTCTTTCACCTACTCTCTCTCTCTCTCTCTCTCTCTCTCTCTCTCTCTCTCTCTCTCTCTGTCTCTCTCCTGAGCAAGGGGAAAAAAATGATCAAAGGAATAAAAAAGTAAGCAGACTTTGGAAAATTCATTGGAAGTTAATGAGTAAAGAAATATCATGAGAGATATTCTTGGCTTTGTGCACAGTGCTATTGTTACACACAAATTACATCCAGATTTTGACATATTGTTATATATTCAATATATTCCATTTGGTTCAATCATTATCAGCTCGCATACAGTATGTCTGCATATTGCAAAAAGACTCACATTAAAGTAGCATTGAGACCCACCCTTTAAATCAGTTTTACCGTGCTGCAGAGATGTAATCCAAATCAATATACTCAATTTAAATGGACGGACTTTAGAGTGGACACAATAAACTCATGCTTTGCAGCAGAAACAAACTAACTAACTGCTGAATGAGTTTAACCACTTTTAATGTAAATTAGTGTTGGGTGCTGTGACACATCAATAAAGGCCTACAAAAGTTAGATAATCAATTTTAGATGAAGTTTTGCATTCAAAATTAATAAAGATGGGCTGTGGGTCAGAAGTTATAGACTCTACATCATCTCCATTATGATAAACTAGCAAAGCGCTGATCTTTGACCCTGGGACCCAGAGTCACATCTGATGCGGCTAAGGCTAATATAAGTCTTACAGCAGCTAATGATCCACCAGAAAGTTCTCCACTGGCCCAAGATGTGCACTTTGTTCGGCATTTACTACATATACTTACTGTACTGCTGATATCCCCTAAATGACCTATACTGGAATGTGCGTAGAAAGTGAACTTCAAAATCACTATTAATTTCCCCTTTGCAATTTCTAAGTGTTTGTTAAGAAGTTCTCATCTGCAAGTTTTAGATTTTTGACCACGGAGTTCTGTCTTGATACTGAGAATGAATTGGAAGGCACTGGATCCCAGTCATAGGAGCACATTTGTAGTAGCTCAGCAGCGACACAGATCTTGTGCTGCTGATTGCTTGGAACATTGTTCCTATTAATCAGAAAGCCATTTGCGGGTTGCATTAAACCCTCAAATGTCTGAAATGTGACAAATTATGATTACCGGGGGAAATCGATGATGATCCTCACACTATTAATGTTCTCTCTGCAAGAACAGCATCCATCGATGTAGAGTTCTGGCAACGCAAAGCGGGCGCGGTGGGGGGTTTGCAATTTAGGACTAGCTTTGTATCTGCTAATTGGTTTAATCATTGTGGTGAGGACAAGCCCCACAACATTGTGTTCTTATGTGTGTGTTGTGCCCAGGCCTGTTCGCTGGCATTTCTTTTGCTGTGAGACAGACACAAACAAAAGGAGATCAGAGCTCTCTTGGCTCATCCAGTCACACAGACAATGATCAATGGCTTGGTCGCTTTCAGCGATGTCACCCGGCCTTGCAGCACAATAATGACAGGTAGAGAGAGAGAGAGAGAGAGAGAGAGGAGGAGGGAAAAGAGTAGGAAGGAATGAGCGAGTGGAGAGAGAGGAGAAAGGGGAAACAATTAATTTGATGGTGATCCATGTATTCCGTGTTATTCTGAGTTGCTTCAGGGACAATCTGTACTCTCTCATTACCTAAAAGCATTGCCCTCGGCCCTTGTAAAGGGTCGTGTTGTGGACCCTTTGAAGCAACGAGCTCCATAATTTGGACTGTAAAGTTCCCTGCAGACATGCTGTTCTGTCTTTTTGGGAATTGCACGAATATTTTAAAGTATGGTACAGTGTGCCGCCTTATTTCTTCATTTACTGTATACTACAGCAATCTTTGGCCTTTGTGCGTGCATGTGATTATGTGTGTACCTTGTGTGTCTAGTCTATGTCCGTGAGCAGTGTGTGTGTGTGTGTGTGTATGTTCCTTACACATGCATTGCATAGCAGCTGTCCGCAGCTGATTGCTGTTGGGATTGCTGCAGAGAAGGGCGTGAGAGTGCACAAACAGGCCCATATCACAGAAACATGGGTATGCATGGATGTTTGCTTGTCATGGCTCATTTGACCGTTTATCTGTTAGCATCCATCAGAGACTATGATTCTGTTTGTTTGCTTGCTTGAGGCCAGTGGTTAATTATTTATTTAGTTAGCTATTTATTTGTTTGTTTGTGGTTGGATTCCATTTGCCTGTATTATGTCAGATATTGACCTCACTAGACTGGATGGCGTTCTGATTGAAATGTTGCCACTGCGTTTGACTGCAAATGGTGGAACATGCCCCGACTGCGATGGCTAAATTGTAATCTAAAGGTGTATCAGCACATACCAGGGCTGGCAGGCCATGTTTTCTCTGACTTGGTCTGTCCACTGATGAACAAGGCTGAGTGGCTGTTCGTGCCGTGGGTGGTTGGCATGGGGGTGGGGGCTGGTGACTCAAATGTGCGATCTGCAAAGCAATCACAGGGCATAGGGAAGAAGATGCCTCTGTGCATGGGGGGGTGGGGGAGGAGGGGAGAGGGGGGGGGGGTAGAGAGCAGTGAGCACAAGGCCTGCTGTAAGAAGGAGAGAGGGAGAGAGAGAGAGAGAGAGAGAGAGAGAGAGAGAGAGGGAGAGCGAGAGGGCGCAGATAAGATCACCTA
>JAODUH010000007.1:567489-586425 GCA_027564835.1 Typhlichthys subterraneus
GTGTGTGTGTGTGTGTGCATGGGTGCAGGTATGTATTGGCTAATATTAAGACAGCAAACACAGACACACACATAGATGGATGGACACACACACACACACACACACACACACAAGGGAGGCCTACTCTCTGCACCACATTCCAATGGGAGATGTTTTCTATCAGTCATTATGGAGGGGTTACTAATGGGTCAAGTTCAAAACCAGTCCCCTTAAAACACACACACACACACACACACACACACACACACACACGCACACACACTGTGCAAAGAGCACAGTTGAAGTAAAATTGCGATCATTGGTATTTGAGCTCCATATGTGAGCTATAGCCCTGGTGTTTGTTTTTTAAAAGAGTATCCTTATATATAATATATTGATCAATCCCATGGAATTAGCATTTTGTCAGTGCCTCATAGTCAGCAGAAACAGCAACTAATATTCAAAATAACCATGTTCTTTCTTCTTCAGTGTGACCTTGTTTACAGTATGTGGTAAAGTATGCAAAGTATGTGGTAAGATTTCATTACTCTTTGTACGAAACTCCCACCAGATTGTCAAAAGTGTTTTTTCACCACTTGAAATGCATTTTTGATTGACTGAATGAAAGTAACAGTTTTATCACAGCTAATCAGTGTTTCTATAAAGATTATATGAAACGATTCCTTTACACTCAATAAACTCACAACACTTTTGATGTGTTTCTCATATGTTTACTACATCGTCAGCCATGATTTACATACTGTACATACTGGTGCCCAATAAAGCTACCGCAGTTGATTTCACTCAGTTAATAATCGCATGGAGTTGACTGACACTTGCACTTCAACATGGAGCACAGGGTATAGAGTTTGTTACCATGGAGCCCATAAAGGTATGTGTTATTGAAATGTACTGAATATGAACACAATGAGTCTATAATTCAGGTTTTGAACGCAAAACTTTCTGTGAGGTAAGTGCGATCGGTTGTGTATTGCATTAAAAGTTTTGAAAATGGGTCACATACTTGTGAAAATAACAAAAAAAAATTTAATGATAATAATTCTTAATATTATCATTGAATATATAGAGTACCCAGCCATTACCGTATTGCTATTACTGTATTTGAATTGATATTTCAGGTAAATATTTGATTTCTGATTATTTAATTTCTGTTACATTTACAGAATTTAGCATTAGTTGATATTATTCAAAATTATATCTGTGTGTGTGTGTTTAAATATGTGTATGCATGTGTGCATCACTGTGTGTGTGTATATTTGTGTGTGCGTTTAACACTGTGTGTGTGTGTGTGTGTGTGTGTGTGTGTGCGTGCGTTTAACACTGTGTGTATGTGTGACAGTGTGTCTCTGAGCCAGTAATGACACTTGGTGGTCAGAACATGAATTCGTTTAGACGTTTCACCTGGAAGTCTGTAGATTTCATCTTCATTTCAATCGCACATGTTCCATTTCATTTCCTTGCTCTTCCGGTGTTGGTGTGTGTTTTGTTTCTGTTAGCTGATCGCGTCCACAACTGCTCAGTCAGCATGTTTTGAAACATTACAGGAACACAATAATAGCATGCACGGACAGACACGCTTTGCGTGACATCTGTGCCTCTCTGGGGTTTCTGCCATGCCGGCGTGGACTGAGAACACCCCGGATGCTTTATTGAACCTCATTTATTGATCATCTTGTGATTCATGAACTGTGAAGCTCAACAGCCATGCTTTCTCTGTGGGCTATCAAGGATGCCCTGACCAATTCTGCTTCACAGTGACTCAGACACTTCTGACTGCTTTGAATCTCACGTAATTAAGCAAGTCTTGCATCCGACTTTTTGTAAAGAACAACTTTTGCTCTGTGCTGAGATTAGAGTGCGTTCTTTTCTTTTGTTATCATACAGTAATTGAAATGAAAGTCTCTCTCTCTCTCTCTCTCTCTCTCTCTCTGTCCCCTCCCCCTCCCGCTCTCCAAGAATGTGGGGATGAAAAGAAACCATAATTTTGCGATGGGATTAATTTGGAGACATGAACGATGTCAAATGAAATCCCTGTCAAAACCTTGGCTTATTCTTTTCATCGTCCACAGATCCCGGGGAAATCTGTTCCCCCACGGTGTTTTTGATTTGACAGTCCAGTAGTTTTGGACTTAGTTCCCCCCTGATACCTCTGACATGTTGACATTAAGTGGTTTCTGAGACAGGAGGCAGCCATATTTCAATCACCATTAAGCAGGGATATTGGACACACGTTTGAATGGAAACGGAAGGCTGGTGACAAAACAGACGATCCCAGATACAATGGCAGGCAAACAACTGTAATTACACCAGAGGTTGAATGGCATCTTTTTTGCTGGAGCACAGGGAACTAAATATAGTCCGTGTGTGACCCTAGGATCCATCAAAAAAAGTGAAAGATTGCTCACTGCCGTCCTTGCAGAATGCCCTTCCTCTCGTGCAAGGCAGAAGGCAGGGATACTAACCATCCTTTTGCTAGCTTCATAGGCCTGACGTGAGAACAGAGATCAGGCGCTCTTCGTCTATCTCACGGGAAGGTTAAAGGTCACATTTTCTATATTTCTGACCAGTAAATCTCAAACTCAGATGTGGTTATCCAACTGGAGGATGCTTTGACAAGAAATATCAAACACTACAATGAAAGTCCTTTTCAAATTATAGTGTGAAAAGCTGTGAAACGATTTTGATGTATGTGAAATAAATTAATAAATGAAGCCATTGTTACGTGCTATCACCCATGACTCTATTAAGCAAGATGTCTGACCCATAATACTGCTATTCTACTCACTGTATGACAACTTAGGTAGAAGCATCTGCTACATGACTTAACTCTATAACTGCCCTCAAGGTTTGCCTTGACCCCACGCTGGTTCAGAGGGAGTCACACCGCGATTCATGAGCCACGCCACTCTGGTCTGGTATACAGCCGCAGCAAGAATTAAGAGATTACTGCAGCAGTTTTTTTACTGCTTAAACGTTTTAATATTTTACTTACATGTAATACATGTATTTTGTAACTTGTATTTATATTTGTTCTATTTATGGTATGTTCTTTAAGATTGCATTATATTTAAACAGTGGTCTATTCATTTTTTCCACGGCTGTAAACAATTTATGACGAACTTAAGCAGAATGCGATTAACAGTATATCTTTGGTGGAATGCCTTAGTTCATGTGAGTATCTAACAATGCTTAAAACACCCCCCCGCAGACATTAAAAAATAAGGCACACACTACAAACACACAATGCAACATGCACACACAACAAATACAATGCAACACACACACACACTACAAATACACAATGCAACATGCACACACAACAAATACAATGCAACACACACACACTACAAACACACAATGCAACATGCACACACAACAAATACAATGCAACACGCACACACAACAAATACAATGCAACATGCACACACAACAAATACAATGCAACACACACACACACTACAAATACACAATGCAACATGCACACACAACAAACACACAATGCAACATGCACACACAACAAATACAATGCAACATGCACACACTACAAATACACAATGCAACACGCACACACTACAAACACACAATGCAACATGCACACACAACAAATACAATGCAACATGCACACTACAAATACAATGCAACACGCACACACAACACACACACAACAGAACAGAAAGAGCAGAGGAGGTGAGGTTTGCCACTAACTCAGCGAGAGTGAGTGATTGTGTGTGTGTGAGAGAGAGAGAGAGAGTGACTGTGTGTGTGTGTGTGAGAGAGAGAGAGAGTGACTGTGTGTGTGTGTGAGAGAGAGAGAGAGAGAGAGTGGCGGAGAAGCTCCTGCCTGCTAAGAGCAATGAACAGGCTTGGGTGAATCAGTTGGCTGTCAGCTGATGGCCGGCAGCGCCCAGACGACAGTGGCACGCCAGAACGAACACTGTGCTCAATAATGTAGAAATCAAACAGTTAGCTTCATATGCAAGCTAGCATGTGGGCGTGTCACCAACAGCATTTTGCTAACCTGACACGCCAGATTAGTTGTTGTCACAAGTCCATCTGGGGAGCCGTACATTGAAACTGTCTGTAAAGGGCAGGTACTGTCAAAAAAACACAGTTAACATTAAACAGTTAATTAGATGAACCATCTGGTCGTTTTTTTTCTGTCGGCAAGCCTTAACCACAGCTGTATAGCTATCAATACGATGCTGATTGGTAAGATCAGTTGCTATTCGGACAAATTAAAAATTATTTGTAGACTTTCCAGACCGATTCTCACGGCAAAATTTAACTGAAGAAAACTAGGCAGCGCCCAGACAGCTAAATCTACCATGCATGGCATACACACACACACACGCACAAACACACACACGCCCAGGTACACACACACACACGCACAAACACACACACGCCCAGGTACACACACACGCACACACAGATACACACGCAGACACACACACACACAGTTACACACAAACACACAGACACCCCCCCACACACACAGAAGCACGTGGAGGAACCCCTCAGACTGCGCAGGAATGCCGGTCTGTGTTTCTGGGACAGATACACTACAAGTTTTCCAACTGCACTTTCTTTTCTGTGTTTTCTCCCCATTCTTCTTCTTCTTCTTCTTCTTCTTCTTCTTCTTCTTCTTCTTCTGCAAGTTCCTGCCGGCTGTCCGCTGGTGCAGAGCGTCCGGGGTGAAGGGGGCTGTCCCTTTGAAATGATAAGCAGAGTCTCCCTCTTCCCTCCATCGAGGGACCGTCATTGAAGTCTTTGTTCGCGTGTCGGTGGCTCAGGGGTGCCTGTGAACTGGAGGGCCGTTGCAGAATAAAAATGACCATGTAGCGCACCACGAGGTCACCTAATGAAGGAAAACGTATTCATATATTTTCCTTGCTGTATTAACGTGCGCATATGCGTTCCTTTGAAGCCCAAGGTTGCAGGTTCATTTTTGAAGTGTTTTTCAATCATGTTTCGGCATTGAAGAATCTTTTTTTTTTTTTTTTGTACTCGGAATCTGGGGCTACAGGTCGTGTTCACTCTCTGAATATGTGCAGTACATACTCTTTATTGTCCTTTAGGGTAGGCTGGCTATAGCTATAAACACAATGTCACCAATGTAATGACAAGATTATTTTACTTTACATGTTAACCATACACATACATTATAAAACGATCATGTTATTGAATCAGTGCGTCATCATTTCACCACACGCATCAAGCAGGTTAGCGTCGGTCTTCGATCAACGAGTGCTGAGGTAGGTTAAATCAATGCAAGACACATGTCTAAATGTAATATGGTTATTATATGCCTACCTACATATCATTCTCTTATATGGTGACTGTCGTAGAAAACATGCTGCAATCAAGTGCAGCAGGTCGAGTTAGTCGAGTTAGTAGCCTACCCTTAGTTTATGCGCTTTAGGTTTCTGGTATGTACACCAAGTAAATGCAAGAAACTCGATGTACAATATGCAATATCTGGTAAAACACAAGATGTAACTTTAGGCTATATGAAGCGTAGCTATTGCTGTCACGAACACTTGGTCTATAACGACGTGTTACAGTGTGGTCAACAACAGAGCCGTTAGCGACCTTACCTGGATTTATGGTCGTTATTTACATGATTCCTGCTTAGTTTCATAAAATAGCCTGCTTGATTAAAATGTACTTGTTCTGCCGTGTGAGTTCCCTCCAGATCTCTCGTGCTCGATTGTGCGCGTACCGGTAGCGCGGACATTGCGCTTTATCAGAAAGGCTAAATGTAACACATTGAGCTAATGGTCGTTTATTTTCTTATTTACGCAAACCTTGTCATAGACATATGTGAAAATGTATTTAAATCATATAATACAATTCGAATTGTGCTGGAAATATTTTCACCGGACATTTTGACTGGAGACATTTTAATTTGTCATTCATTCATCATGAACCAACGCAATGGGACAAACCACACATATATTACTAGATATAGTAGATAAAATATTATATATATATTAATATATATATATATATATTAATATATATTAAGATACATACAGTACCTTAATACAGTATAATAAGGTGAAAAAACGTTTTGACCCACAGCCAGAAAACAACATGGAAACTGATAAACATTTAAAACCAAAATATAAAATATATAAATGTTACATACTGTACATGCATGCAAAAGCCCCGCTACCATTTTATGTCTTCATTCCCTATCATCACCTGTTACAAACCCCCCTGCCCCCCCTCTGCTTTCTGGGGTGTGTGTGTGTGTGTGTGTGTGTGTGTGTGTGTGGTGGGGGGTTTGTTCTGTCTCCACAGTGGGGGTCCGTCCAGGCCATCAGAGAAGTAATTCACACGTCGCCTCATTTGAGTTATTTACTCTATTACCACCCCCCCCCTACACCCCACCCCCATCAGCTGCCCGTTCCCCACCACAGCTCAGGCAGGGTACATCTCCCCCCCCCCACCCCCACCCCCAGCCACAGCCACCTATCTACTCTGACGGGGCGATGCCACCTCAATCTGCCACCGCCACAGCAGGGGGGCTGCCGGAGATTGTTTGGCTAGCGAGCATGGCACACTGGCACTGTGTGTGTGTGTGTGTGTGTGTGTGTGTGTGTGTCCTAGTCATTATCACACCCATCGCCGGTGCTTCTCTCAGATGGCTTAGATGTATTTACATGGTTCCATCTGGGGATTGGCGGGGAAAGACAGCTCCAGCCACAAGATGGGGTGGAGGGGAGGCCAGCCTTGGGAAGTGGGGGGTGGTCACACCTAAATGATGTGTCTCTATTTTCACACGGGGGCTCCTCCAGCTCCACACAATAGGCGCAGGACACGGTCACCGTAGAATTGAAGAAGAAGAAGTTCTTTTGATCAAGGACCCCTCCAACCCCCTCTGCCAGGGAAGGGAGAATAACTGCTCTCATCTTCATCTAATTTCAATGGCCATTCACTGTCATGCCACCTCTCCCATGTGCATTTACTTGAATACAATGCGTTGTCCCGGTGACTGCAAGGAGGTAACTTGCACGGCGGCTCACTAAGGACGGCAACAAAGCGCCACCGTCGGCCTATTTGTGGTTCCATTAAGGCTCTGCTACTGAGCTCTGTGGGCACTGAGCAGCAGTCTGCTGAATTACCCCAGGCACCAGGTCACTGTGGCCCCCTAGGCTTTCATTAGATGAAGGACCGCTGGCCCTTCTATGGGGTGAAGTTAGCACAGTAGCATGTCTTTAGCATGTTAGCATGTATTTAGCTATCATATCATGCCTGTAGCTAGCACAATAGCATGTCTTTAGCATGTTAGCATGTATTTAGCTATCATATCATGCCTTTAGCTAGCACATTAGCATGTCTTTAACATATTAGTATGCATTTAGCTATCATATCATGCCTTTAGCTAGCACATTAGCATGTCTCTAGCTAACATAGTAGTATGCCCTGTGCAGACTTTAGCACAGTAGCATGTCTTTAGCTAGTACATTAGCATGTCTTTAGCATGTTAGCATGTATTTGGCTATCATAATATCACAACTTTAGCTAGCATAGTAGCATGCCCTGTGCAGGCTTTAGCACAGAAGCATGTCTTTAGTTAGCACAGTAGCATGTCTTTAGCATGTTAGCATGTATTTATCTATCATAATATCACGCCTTTAGCTAGCATAGTAGCATGCCCTGTGCAGGCTTTAGCACAGAAGCATGTCTTTAGCTAGCACAGTAGCATGTCTTTAGCATGTTAGCATGTATTTAGCTATCATAATATCATGCCTTTAGCTAGCATACTAGCATGTCTTGTTCAGGCTTTAGCACAGCAGTCTTTAGTTAGCATATTACCATGTTTTCACCTAGCAAAGCAGCATGTAATTAGCTAGGATATATTCAGTTAGCATAGTAGCATGTATATAGCTATCGTAATATCACCAAAGACCATATATAGACTTAGAGAATTTGAATGGTGCTGTGGCTGAACTGTGTGTGTGTGTGTGCGGTGCTCACAGTAGAGGTTGTGTCTTATTCAGAGTGTTGCTCACACCATTTAAAACGTGAGGAGACACAGCGTCTGGTTTGCATTCAGGGGCTTCTGGGGCCACGGCAGGTCGTCCTGCCTCGCGACTCTGCGTCGACACGTCCACCATGACCTCCCTCCCCTCTCCTGTAGCTCAGCACATAGGGAGGAGGAGGAAATATAAGGACAAACAGACAGAATAAATAATAATACAAATAATGAAAGAATACTGTATTTACAACATTATACACACAAGATCAAATAAGATTAACCGTATGAAGGAAAATAGTTTTGGACTGTTGATGAATATAAATATGGTATATGACTTGTCCTGCCGTGATAATTGCTATATCGCCTCATCCTGCGATAAATGGAAATAACCTCGATCATTTTTCTCACCGCGATAATATTGCATTTACATGCGTGTTGCTGACATAAGACATATGTTAAGGTGCTGCGCCTGTGTTTGTCTCTCTCTCTCTCTCTCTCTCTCTCACACACAAACAAACGCACGTGTACAGAGCAGACAGCAACAGCTGATATGTGTTCCCCAAGGCCAATGGATATTGAATTGTTTAGGTAAATGTGTTTTTCCCGACAACTATATAATTCCAGCCAACTACATTTAAAAGAATAAATGCAAACATTTGTTTGTTTTATTCACTTCAAGATTTGTAGCCTACCTAATTTGCCAAGCTATGATACTAGTGTAACCAATCACAACGAATAATTAATTAATGTCACACAACAATATTGGAACAGAGGTGCGTTTAGAATTGGCCAAAAAAATTCCGTTAGCTTGAGTTCGCAGCAAACTGAATATGTCGCTGCAAACCTGAAATGACTATAGTAAGTTGACATTTTGCTGTTTCTTAACGATAACAATTTTGAGTTCGCCTTAGAAGGCACACTACTTACCAACATAGCCTACGATCTCCCAAACACATGAACTGTGTCACTTTCATCCTAAAATTCTGGATTATGTTACTGCTCCGTCTGGACAAAATCATGGTCGCTGGTGTAGGCACATCAATACATAATTCACAATTTACCTTTACCACGACAGTGTGTTGGATGCTTGTTTTGAATATAACATGTTTCCAGTGTTTCAGTTAAATTTATCCCTGCTTTCCTTGTCGACTCCGGATTAGGTCTATAATAGTCAGTCATTCCACCCATTCTGCCCTTAAAATGGTAATAATATCGTGTATCGCGATTATTTCTGGGACAATTAATTGGCCAACAAAAACAGTTAAATCATGACAGGCCTATAAATTATAAATTATATTAATATTCTCTCAAAGATATAAAGATATTTATGGAGTTGCTTACTACAGAGAGTAGCACGATGCGTGTTCACATAACAGTGACATGCACGCACATATACAGTACATACACACACATATACACCCTCTTGCTCTCTTTCTCTCTCTCACACACATACAGACAGACAGACAGACACACACACACACACACAAACAGATAGTAGAAAGCAAAAAAGCAGAAAAGCATCACTCACATATGTTCACATTATAGCATGAAGACAGACACAACACAACCTGCCCTCCATACACACACGCACGCACGCACACACACAAACTCACAAACACACGCGTGCACACACACACACACACACACACAATAATCCACCGGTTCAGTCTGGGGCTGTTTCCGGGCGCTAAACCCTTCCACAATTATTCAAATCCAGGCGTTTAGCTGCAGCACACCTCTCTCTGCGGGACGTGAGGCGCTAATCTTGCATTTCAAATGCTCTGAGCTCCTGTAAGGAATGCATATGAAGGGGATCCACTACTGGCTTAATCCGCCGCGCTAAGTTGCAGAAACGTACACCTGTCATGGCGTCTGCATGCATAGGCCGGCTGATAAGTCCAAAGGCAGGCTTCTTCTTCACTGGATTTTAATGTTATAATGCTACAGTGGGACAATCTACACCCCCACTCTTGGCTCAGTGCAATGCTTTACCCTCACCTTCTAATTCTCTCTCTCTCTCCCCCTCTCTCTCTCTCTCTCTCTCTCCCCCTCTCCCTCTCTCTCTCTCTCCCACTTTCTCTCTCTCTCCCCCCCCCCCCCTCTCTCTCTCCCCCCCCCTCTCTCTCTCTCTCCCCCTCTCTCTATCTCCCTCTCCCTAATTACTTCATCTGGACTCAGTGTAAAAGAAAAATTACCAAAAGCGTTTACATAAAGTCTTCTGGTAGTAACAGAATCATTCCAAAACTTACAGTAGACTAAAAAATGTATCATTCCTTACAACCTTTTGTTATTATTGTCTGGAGACGATCTATTGGGATCTTAGGCTTGTAGTCGGGCGGACCTAAGCTAATAGTTGGACACATAGGGCCCTATTTTAGCGTTCAAAGCGCACGGTCTAAACCGCAAGCCGCAAATTGGATTTAGGGCGTGTCCAAATCCACCTTTTTTATTTTAATAGCAGATAAACAATGCACCGGGCGCATGGTTCAAAAGGGCTGGACTTACTCTCTTCATTATTCATGGGTGTGTTTTGGGTGTAGCATGCGATTAACCAATCCGAGTTTCATCTCCCATTGTCTTTAAACATCCAGGTGTGCTTGCATCAAAGGTGGATTGATATTATACCAGCGGATTTGTGAAAGCACTGGAGCAGAACATCTAGGTAATAGCGATATTTCTAAAATATGTTTATGTAGGTTACACAATAATAATATTTCACATTGTACTCTATACATGTTTAATCCTTTGCATATTTGTGCGCTCCTGCATGTCCCTGAATGTGTAACAAGCAGAGAGTACACACGTTGTCCACCTGCCACAGGCAATACTGTATTTATAATGCTCCTCACGCTGACTTCAGATCAGGTTTTTGCTGGTCTATCGCGCAATTACTTTCCGCTGCCTCAAGATAACAATGCGTCAGCAACGAGCTAGACCACACCTCATGTTTAAACCAACACGCCCACGGGCGTTAGACCACACCTCATATTTAAACCAACACGCCCACGGGCGTTAGACCACACCTCATGTTTAAACCAACACACCCAAGGGCGTTAGACCACACCTCATGTTTAAACCAACACACCCACGGGCGTTAGACCACACCTCATATTTAAACCAACACACCCACGGGCGTTAGACCACACCTCATGTTTAAACCAACACACCCACGGGCGTTAGACCACACCTCATGTTTAGACCAACACACCCACGGGCGTTAGACCACACCTCATGTTTAAACCAACACACCCACGGGCGATAGACCACACCTCATGTTTAGACCAACACGCCCACGGGCGTTAGACCACACCTCATGTTTAGACCAACACGCCCACAGGCGCTCAAATGGGCGGAAATGCATTTGCTATATGAACAGTGTGGGCGCTGGATGGGAAAATGACAACTGTGTCGGTCTGAAGCTAGCAAAGACGCTTGTGTTCCTGCCTTGCGCCGGTTGTGAGATACACACACACATATATATATGCACTCTCACACACATACACACACGCACACTTTCACGCACATACACACATATATGCACTCTCAAACACATACACACACGCACACACATGCACACACAGACATACACGGAGCGCCCAGCTCCTCACACCAGAGACTTTGTGTACTCGACATCTGGCTACTTGCTCACAAGCATGCACACGCACGCACACACACACGCACACACACACACATGCACACACATGCAAGCCATACAGTGTTTTGAAAATGTTTTCTTTATTCTTGGCCTACAACAAGTTTAGTTTAAGCTGTTCAGTGTTTTCGTTAAATAAATAAAATACAAATATATATATATATAACTTCATGACTACAAGTACGATATTCACACTCTCAGGAGCAGCAGCCAAAGCATGTGTGTGTCTGTGCCCAGAGGTGGTTTGACGTCCTCAGATCAGCCAAGGGTACAACTCTCTCAAAAACACACACACACACACACCCAGGCACACACGCATGCACTCACACACACATGGTGGTGCTCTGGCTGTGGGGCTGTCTATTCCTGGCTGGCGTACCCAGGAGGGGGACACTGCCAGCGGGGCTGGGAGGCTACCCGTGGCTCAGGCCTGAGCATGGCCCTCAGAGACCCAGATTCCCAGTGGTGTGTGAGCATCGCTGTTGCCTAGCAATGGCCATCTGCTGCTGTGGCCCTGCAGGACTACACACACACACACACACACACACACACACCATTCTCCATCAGTGGCGACTTCCTTCCTGGCTACAACTTTCTGGTTGTAGTATCCCCCCCCCCACACACACACACACAGTGTTTTCAGAGCTTCGCTTACTTGTCTTGTTCAGCACCGATAACTGCTGGAAATGTTTGCTGCTGCTGTGTTAGCTGGGACAACGCTCACCGATCTTTATGTATCCGGATACGTATTGGACGTCTCATGAGGAGAGACACACGCCCTAGACTAAACTGCTGGGCGGAAGGTTACGCCCTGCTGCTGCATTACCTCACTGTTCTTTCCCAGGTTGGCTTGGCCACGCATCTATGGATGGATGCATGCAGACTACAGTATAATGCAATGAACTGCAGTCACCTTGTGTATATGAGTGAGTGTGCGCGTGCGCGTGTGTGTATTTATGAGTGTGTGTGTGTGCGTGTGTGTGTGCATGGTATACAATACATGACTGGGATAGATGCTATCTTATTATAGCATCACAATTAGCTACTACCATCAACACTAGAAACTAGCATCACCACTAGCTACTAGCATCACAATTAGCTGCTAGCATCACCATAAGCCACTAGCTACTAGCATCAGCATTATCTACTAGCATTACATTGTTAATTGAGCCATCATGTCAGCCATCACGTATGGCCTAAATTCTCTCCTTCCTTGGGACACATGGGCGTGTGATTACAGGTGGTCTGGGCCCTGGGCCGGTGAGATAGCAGCTCTATTGAAGGACCCCCCTCCCCACACACACACACACACACACACACACACACAAACCCACTGGTGCAGCGAAAAACGTCCGGCGTTCTCCGCCCATGCCAGCTGGAGGCTGAGGCGGGGCAAAGCCACGGCGGTATCCACTTTCAACTGTATTCTCCTCGCTCCGTGGCTGTGAAATCACTTCCAGGCCTGTGCACGCTGCACGCACGCTGCACGTACGCACGCTGCACGCACACTGCACTCACGCACGCTGCACGCACGCTGCACGTACGCTGCACGCACGTGGCACTAATGCTGCACGCACGTGGCACTAATGCTGCACGCACGCTGCACTCACGCACGCTGCACGCACGCTGCACGTACGCACGCTGCACGCATGCATGCTGCACGTACGCACGCTGCACGCACGCACGCTGCACGCATGCATGCTGCACGTACGCACGCTGCACGTACGCACGCTGCACGTACGCACGCTGCACGCACGCTGCACGTACACACGCTGCACGTACACACGCTGCACGCACGCTGCACGTACGCTGGTGAGGTCAAAGAAAACACTAATCGCATTTCCACCAATGAGAATCTAGGAAAAGGCTATCAGGCTTTCTTGCAAGATAATAAACACAAAGGAACATTTCTTTTTTCCAGCAGCCCAAAACAAGTCAACTGTTCCTGTTTGCATTTCCACACATGATGGACACATAAAGGATTAAAGACATTGAGTGATAGGCTCATGTTGGCAGGGCTACGCAGCTCTCTAGTTTGAACCTACTGAAGAGCTATGTCTGACATTAACCTGCAGATGGCGTCTCTGTTATTTACTGCAGCTTGGTTGATCAAGGTAGAGAGGCTTCTGCTAAATGGAAACTATTTTCTCTTCCTGAAATATGAATATGATTCAGCCTCCAGACCACGGCACATGTATGAATATGCACCCTGTTGGCTTCCTAAGAATCGTTTGTCTTCTCTTCTTTTAATTTTGAATTAAGGCATAGACTACATTTGATAACGCAAGCACTAGATTGTGGTGTCAGTGTTGTGCTTTGCTGTTTACTAGATGTATAACAGTCATAACTTCCTTTTATTTCCTTCTAGGGTGTCCGCGCAGACTCAGAAGGTATCTGAAAGAGCGTCCTCGCTCGAGCATGACCACGTGTGTGGAGCATGTATAATTGTGACGACAATATGTTATTTAACCTGTCGCTAGATGACTCCCAGTCGCTATTCCATGTAGCTCTGCACACGCACACACACACTCATATGCACACACACACTTTTCACACTTATGTGTCCATACTATTATCCATTTCTCACGTCCAATTGCTCTGTTATGATAATGGCAGGGAGGACTTACTGAGGGCCGATTACTCACAGCTGACTTCAGAGGCGTCCGCCCTCCCTCCCAATCACCCCCGCTGCCTTTTAACGCCCTATTAACCCATTGCTGCTTATTAATTCCTTTCCCCGGTCACGGTGAGGCGTCCACACCATGATATAGTCATCATTCCGAGCCTATTAGCTGCAGTTAGCTCAGAGCGTGACACGCCTACTTCCTGTAGCGCTATGCTAACAGAGTGTTACATTAACTGTGCAGCGTTTATGGCATAAAATGCTTTGTTGTTAGCGGTGTGGCCAGCCACGTGGTTAGCATGCTATGCTAACGGAATGCTTATGGGAGGTTCACAGGCAGGTGATGTTATTGGTGGCTGGTGGGCTCCTAGACCAGGGATATAATAAAATAATTTGGTCCTAAACTTTTTTCTTCATTTATATGTCCGAAAATACACATGAAGAGAAATACAACTATATATTTCTGTAAGAAAAGTTTGTCTTAGCATTGTTTACAGTACAGTAGTGGTGCGTTAAGTATGCTAAATAGCCAAGTGTTAAAATATTTTGTCTGTTTTGGACGGTGTGTTGCCAATTTTACATGTACAATATCATGCCTGTAGTTTATTTTTGCAGTAGGCTGCTGTATTCTGTTGCTGCTTATTTGTTGGGAGAGCGACTAGAATGCTCTAAGTTTATTTCTATTTTTTTTTCTATTTCTCATGGGGGATACCTCCAAACCCTCCTAGTAATTACATTATAAAAAATATATATGTATATAAAAAATTCACTGATTTTCCAGCTAAGTGAAATTGTCTTCCCGTGCCGTTGCGTTGTTGCACTGCATGGATCGTGCTTGGTGTAGGCCAGTAAATGTTGAATCACAAACATATTAACATATTATGACAATTCAGGTAAGCAAGAAAATTTAGGACAATTAACTGTATAATCAACATTGCGGTGGAGCTAAGAAACAAGCAAACAGTTTTCTTTTAGATTAATATATGTAGTGTTTTGCCTGCTTCTACAACGTTTTTCCATTGCTTTCTATGTAAAAAGCACTTATGAAATAAATATGGAGGACCAGGACTGCCATAATAAAAAAAAATTATAATATAAAAGTATAAATAAAAAAGGCTATTTCTGTATTTTTACATGTAGTTACTTATTTATTTATGCATTTCTTCAGTTATTTATTTATTTAATTAATACTTTTTATATACATTTATTTATTCTTACATTTATTTATTTATTTATTTATAAATTATTTTATTTATTTATTTATTCCTGTATTTATGTTTTTCAATTTTTTTTATTTCTGTATTTCCACATTTATTTATTTATTTCCGTATTTCTGTGGCCGTAAATGTTAAGAAGGTAGGCGGTCCTACCTCGGGTGGTTATAGGGGTGTGTTGGAGCTACAGTACTACTACCTCCCCTAGCCTACAGCAGGTTACCTAAATCGAAGAAGAAGCTATTGCTCTCCTAGCTATGCCACTTCCTACCTAGGCGGAAAAAGTTGACTACAGGCGTGAAACAAAGTGCAGGGTCCGCCTCGGCCCTGCGAGCAGCTTCGGCCTCGCTTGCAGTGCGCAAAGACTAATTGAGTAACATGGGAGCGGATACAAAGCGTATACGCTCCACGTCAGCCTCGCTTCGGCTCCGTGTGCAACGGCCTTTACAGTAACAACCTTGCAATGCCATCCTGTAGTTTGGATGTGACGATAACTAACAGTTGTATATAATCACCATAACGCCGGGATTCCACCGGGCGCGTGTGCGCAGCGTTCCGGCTCTGACGCGGGTTTGTTTCGTCCAAAAGCGTCAACATCCAATAGAATAATGAGTGGGGTTGATCAAAAGTTGTCAAATTGTACTTTCTAGAGAGAGTTGATTGTTTACATTTTATTTGTTGGATTCGTAAACATTTTAGTATTTAGGTCTACTATAAAAAAAGAAAAAGAGAATTGTATTTTGAAAAAAAGTACCGTATATTATTAGATCGTGCAACCAGGCAAGTGCAAAGAGAAATGCTTTTGTGACCGAGATACAAGTCAAGTCGCCAGTCACAAGTCAAAGACAGTGAAGGTTTCAGTGCCATGAACGTTTTCCCGTACAGCTGCGCCAGGCATACAGACAGTATTTTCTATATTTTGGAACAGAGTTAGCATTGCGAGGATTTATCTCTGCACTTTCAGAATGATATAATGATATAACGTTGAGCTCTCAATATGGAAGAACTGTTTATCCAAAACACTGCGGGTAACCAGCATTCTGATGGTGCATGTCGGGGCCAAGCACGTCTGTCTGTGCAGGTCTATTCCTGGGAAGGGATTCTCCTCCAACACTTAATGTTCCCTGACTATAAGTCCTAATGGAGCCCTCTTGGATAAGGAACAGGAATATTCCTTCACAGTGGACTTTGGCAGCTGTTTCTGGAACAGCCTAGTATGTCAGGGCCTGTGTGGCTTTGGACCATCCCGAGACATATGGAGGAATGCTGGAATCACACAAAGCCCTTCAGCGGGCCTGGCTCAACCACATGTGGTCTCCAGTTTCCCCGAGACCACATTAAAGCTGCGCAGTAGCGCTAAGTGTGGTCTTCTCCGTGGAACTTTTACTGAGTTTAATACACCCTGGTTGAGCACAGACCCACAGCCATCAGTCAATCACAAGCAGCGCTCTTAACTTGCTTTCCCAACCCCCCTCTGTTCAACGGTGGGTCCCAAAGTAAACTTGACCAAGAGCGCTCTAGAGGTGCCAAAGAAACGAAACTTTAAATGAGAAGCACAGCTGTGATGCTGGAATGATCTGAAACAACAATATAGTGCTGACTGCTTAGCAACGGCGAGCTGTTTGTTGTGCTGTGAGTGTTCAATGGCGCTAGACCAGTGGCAAACAAAGAGTCACTATGTGCTTCTGGGCTTCTGAACGTTGCAGAAGTGAAATATGAGGGATTTTCTATTTTTCCAAAGAGCCATGCATGCAATGCCTATATAACACAGTGGTAAATTCAAGAGGCGTTACTAAACTGAGACTACTGTATGCCAATAACACTTGCTTCCACGCTTCTATAAGCATTTGTCTTTTGCTTTGTAAATGTGTATTACGTTCTGAATGCACCGTAACTTAACACATATATAAATACTATGTCTACAGTAGATCCCACAGCTCATTCTACTGGATGTTATTAGATTACATGGTGCACTTTAAAAACCCATTTGGGAGAAAAGGTGTTGCAACTTAGGGTATCACACAAGGCAAGCCCACCCTACTGAAACTGAGTACAGTAAATAATACAACTAATACAAATAATAACACCTGGATATTACATATCATCTGACTGTTGTGTGCACGTTCATTGTGTATGAGTGGGAACAGAGTGTCTTGTAGAAAATGGTCAGCATTAAGTAGAGGAGTGGCATTCTGTGGTGATCTTTGTCAAAGCTCGTGCGACCCAGCTATTTCTGCCGTGGCAGAACGCCTCCCATTGTCTTCCCCCTAGCCTTCCTCTCTCTCTTCCTTTCTAACTCCTAACCCTGACAATTTGGCATTCACACCAATTTGCCGTTCACAACTCCGCTAATAATTCCGGGGCCTTTTATTACATTAGCGTTTCGCTGCACTGTGCGGTAAAAGCCAATGTGTGCGCGCGCTAACATGTTAGCCCCACCCCCCCACACCCCTCCTACACATCCCCCCCCCCCATTTTTTTTGTGATTTCCAGTCGCATATATCAACCTGCAATTACCGGCCCCGGTCCAGCGACTGTCAGGCATGACTGCGGCGGTATTGGAGTTATTGCAATTATACCCAGGTAATTGAGCTGCCATGGGTGAAGATGTTAAACACCCTGCCTGCCACAGTGTTACTGTCTTCTCCCAACTCACCCATCCGTCAGTGAAACCACTCTTTTTCTCTGCAATATAAGCTATTGTTATAAGCAGTCGCCATGGAAAACATTATGGGACTTCTCTCTTTCTCTCTCTCCCGCAGAATAAGTCAAGGTTATAGACACCGTTTCTCTGTAACGCACCGCTAAGCCACACCTTACGTATTCCAGTAAGATATCTAGTCGGCTTTAAAATAACATTTTCTGAAACGTATATGGTCAAAGTCAGGTATATTGCTGTGTGTAATACAGTGAATATCATATTGAATAAATCACCACAGATGCACTGCCATACCAGGGATGTCCCTGGCATGAACTTTCAATAACTTCTCTATAGTTTCTCTATCTGTGAATTTGAATTGAGTACAATCACTTTAAAAGTTATCTTCTTGCTGACTCCAGTGACATTGACATTGACATTGGCATGCAATAAAATGAGACTATTCGCACTGGGCTGTTTACATGGCAACTGAAAATGCATATTCCACCAACACTGGACAACCCCCGCTGCATTCCACATGTCAACACGCAAAGAGAGCCTGGACAAGACCTACGTCTTAATCACGCATGCGGGGAGTCGCATATGATCACGATTAAATGCCGTCACATTACCACCCGGGGGGTGCGCTTGGCTCCGCCCCTCAGGACACGACTCCTTGCTCGCTAAAGCAGAGGTAGGCAAAGAGGAGGGAGAGAGAGAGGGGGAGAGAGAGAGAGAGAGAGAGAGAGGGAGGGAGGGAGAGAGGGAGGGAGAGAGAGAGAGAGAGAGAGAGAGAAATCAAAAAGCAAGATAGGAGTATCA
>JAODUH010000007.1:586525-596525 GCA_027564835.1 Typhlichthys subterraneus
CCCCTCTCCCCCTCCCCTCCCCCCCCTCCCCCAACCCCACTCCTTCATGTTCCCCAGCAGCGATGCATTAGGGCCAGTAGACAACAGCTCCTCCACACAATGCCATAAATGAGGGAATTTACATACTTTTTACATACCTCTCATATACGCCGGTTTGAACTGTTCGTGCGTGCGTGCGCGCGCGCGCGTGTGTGTGTGTGCGTGTGCATGTGAAGTGGTGCTCCACGGGAGAGATCATTAGAGTGGATCTAGGCTCGTGATTCAGACGACAGATCCATGTTTCCTGCAGCGACCACACACACACACACACACAAACGTGCCTGCACGCACACACACACACACACACACACACAATTCTACAACCACATACATACACACACTCACACACACACACATACACACGCACACACACACACACACACACACACACACACACACACACACACACATACATCCTCACAAACACAGAAAGGTTTGACGTCAATCAAATGATTCACAAATTAAACCAATCATCAATCTGCAATATGTGACACATCTTTGTTGTTTAACACCTATATGGTTATGGTTAAATGGTATGGTGTGGCACAGTATTAATACAGAATATATATTATTGTTATATGTATGGTTACATTGCGCTACCAGAAAGATCTTAGTGTGTCTATTGTGTGAAGGAATAACTTTCCCAACAACTCTTGTCTTTTTGTCCGTTTATTGTTTACTTTTTAATTAATCTCGCTAGTTCATTCTAAACATGTCAGAAATAAATAAATTTTTCTTCCCAGGCCACATATCGGGGGTGTGGGGGGAGGGGAGAATTGGTGGGGGAGGGGACTCCATTATTAATGCTGCAGAGAATTCAGGCACTGTTTGCAAATAATATCCTCAAATTGAATCATTGTTGCATGAATATATGCAAAATATTCATTTCAGGCGGCGTGAGGGTTGAGTGCTTTTAAATTGAAGAGATCATTCATAGCCTCACCTTTTCAGGCAAGATAAAGTCGCACACACTAGTGTTACAATGTCATGGAGGTGTGTGTGTGTGTGTGTGGGGGGGGGGGTTGCAAAACAGGGCAGTCAAAAAGAAGGGTTGCTATGACAGGAGAAATCATTGCACGTCAATAGAAACATAGACGAAAAAAATTGAAAGGAAATGCTAGTGGTAATCACGGGTCTCTGCGTGTGTGTGTGTGTGTGTGTGTGTGTGTGTGCGCATGTGTGTGCACTGGCAGGTACATGTGTGCGCGTGTGTGCGTGCATGCATGCGTTCGTGTGTGTGTGTGCAAGTGGGTGCATGCATGTGCGTGTGCCCATGTGTGTGTTGGCAGTAGCCATGCAGACACATTAATCCAGCAGCTGACGATGAACGCCCCTGTCAGGCTGCATGCTATGGCAGGCTGTTGCATAATGAACAGCAGGGCTAATTTGTCCCATTAATACCTGCTGGAAGGGACGGTCCTAACTGGGGGGATGGGGGGCGAAGGAGCTGTGTGTAAATCATCCCCTTGTCCTGTGCCTGACGTTTACAAGGTGCACTGCAGTGAGCATGCGAAACAACCCCCACCCCCCTTCACCCAGCCCCCAGCCCCCTTCCCCATGGAAACACAGCATCTTCTGTGATTAGCTGTGCCAGTCACACGGGAAGCTCTAGGCTAGCTAGAGCTAGCCTAGAGCTAACCTATAGCTAGCCTAAAGCAAATTAGAGCTAACCGATAGAGCTAACCTAGAGCTAGCTAGAGCAAGCTAGAGCTTACCTAGAGCAAGCAAGAGCTAACTTAGAGCTAACCCGAAGCAAGCTAGAGCTAACCTATACAGCTAGTCTAGAGCTAGCCTAGAGTTAGTTAAAGCTAGCCTAGAGAAAGCTAGAGCTAACCTAGAGCAAACTAGAGCTAATCTATAAAGCTAGCCTCTATCTAGTTAGAGCTAAACTATAGCTAGCTAGAACTAGCTAACTAAGCTGTTTAATAAGCAAATCATTGCTAACTAGCTAGCAGCCACAGCCAAATACTGCACGCACAGGTGTGAGTGGGCAGTCAAAAAACATACCGCATGTCCTGGGATCCCAAGGATTGCCTATGTATGGTTCTCCGCTGATCCTTAAGAAGTCTTAAAAGAGCATAAGCTCAGAGCTGGGGTGCAGGTACACTTTAAAGGTGGAGTCAGGCTCAGAGCTGGGGTGCAGCTACACTTTAAATGTGGAGTCAGGCTCAGAGCGGGGCTGCAGTTACACTTTAAAGGTTGAGTCAGGCTCAGAGCTGGAGTGCAGCTACACTTTAAAGGTGGAGTCAGGCTCAGAGCGGGGCAGCAGTTACACTTTAAAGGTGGAGTCAGGCTCAGAGCTGGGGTGCAGTCACACTTTAAAGGTGGGGTCAGGCTCAGAGCGGGGCTGCAGTTACACTTTAAACAGCTGATGTGAAATAAAAGTCTAGATAATTTAAATTTGATTGGACTGTTAGGTAGATACTCTAGACAGATATATGCCTATATTGACTTGAGTAAGGGCATCCTATTTACCAAAACCCACACTTGCAATTTATTTATTTTTATTTATTATTTAACATATCAATATAACCCTGAGATTTCTGTGTTTGGTTTCAGATTGCATTTCTAAATGTGCTGCAGCCCACTGAATATTTCCAACGGTAGGACAAGTTAATATCCAGAGCAAATATTCCCGAGCCTTTCTACTTTTCATACCTCTCCTTCTTTATAGTCATCTGGACGATTAACAAGTATAAACATGGAATAATCACTCACGAAATCAAATTCCCTGGGATATGAATGCTGTCGCCGTCCGCCAATATTTTATGGTAATATAATAAAAATGTAAAGCTGGAAATAGCTGTTTTATTGTGTGTGTGCGAGTGTGTGCGTGTGTGTGTGTGTGTGTGTGTGAGGGGGGTAAATAACTATTCCACAGAGTAGAGCAAATAATGTTTGGCTCTAACAAGTAGCAACGTGTGTGTGTGTGTGTGTGTGTGTGTGTTCGGGGGTGTAACCACGTGGGACGGTCCCCTAGCTGAAGGATAGGCTGTCGCTAGGATACGGGAGGAAGGGAAACGGACCAGTGGCAATGATGTATTAACTGGCAAAGGTGTCTGACAGTAATCTTTGTCACTAGATGCACTGGCTGTCTAAGTCCTGTCATTTTATGCATCTCATGCAAAACAGATGTACCCCTATACCATGGGCTGGGCGAGAGAGAGGAGGGGAGGGGGGAGAAAACGCCTCGCGTAGAGGGGAGGAAGAGAATCATTATGCACCCAGGGCTTGGAGGGCTGTCACAGAGGCTTTCATTATATTTCATCCCATAACGAGAAGGTAGATTGTGCCCATTGTAATTTTTTAAAACTTTTAACAACTTCTGCAATAACAGCCTCTAAATAATTTGGGAAGTTTCCAAGGCTTAACTTTCTATCCCACAAAACCCTCCATGCCCCCTGCTCATTACCCAGACACCAGGGCAGAGGTGCTCCATCACCAGCGCCTTCGGAAAAGGAAAATGCTTACGCACGGAAACACGGCCTCGATACCCTCTTCCTGTCGTTCGTCCTGCACTGGGTCCCTCCTTCTCCTTCATTCCACTTTCCCCCCATCCTGCCATACATTTCTCCTCCTCTTCCCAGCTCCTGTTCTTTTACAGGTCATCCTCCATTTTTATTACGACGACGGACAGTGCGTGGATCTACGGCTACAGCTCCTTCATTCATAACAATGTAGTCATACAGAATAATATACAACAACAACATGCAGCCCTTATGCTCACTTTGAACACAACAGACGGCAAATTTAGCTGCCGCCAAAAAAGTAAACTAAAAAATGCCGGCAACAGAACATTTTCCAAAGTTTCAATATTTAAACTTTTACGTAGCTCCCTCACACACGGAGACGTGTTCTCCGTGTGTGAGGGAGCTACGTAACATCCATCAAACATCAAAAGTTTCAATATTTAATATTAATTTACAACTGGATGTTACGTAGCTCCCTCACACACGGAGAAACGCTAGTGTTTAATTTAAAATAATTTGTATTGAATATGTTTTCCTTCATTTTTTGTAAACAATGCAAAATCACCATAGCAACATTGTATCATTTGCATTACATGTTTTGCCTTCCTATCATTCCGGCTGACTGTTTTTGCCGTGTCGTCCAGAAATGGTTTGACATCTGTTGTGTTCTTTGTGAATGAGGTGGTGGTCGTGGTTTGGGAGCTCTCTTGTATAACTGTCCTGCAGCGATCTTTTGGTGGAACAACAGCTGCAGATCAGTTTGTATTATTACAAATAAATTAATAATATAATAAAGTAATATGAAAAAATAATCATAAACAGACAGAATTGTCATTAATTTAAAATGAGAAAGAACCAAACAGTACTCCCCAAAACAAGTTCTAACTTTCCTGATTCTGAAAGCTGTGTGTCCAATAAACCCTGAACTCCACAAACGTTTGAAGGTTTCATGGACATTGTTGCTGGTCCTAGAGAGAGAGAAGCCCATCATACATGCACACTCCTATCTTAAAACAATGGTAGGACCATGCCTAATGCCTAATAAAGCATTTTGCCTAAACAAGGCTTTGTTCTGAATATATTATAGTATACCTGTAGATGCACATCACTAACAGAGAGGATCAAAACACAAACAGAATATATTATATTTAACAGAACTATTCATAAAGAATGCCAGACTAACACAGAAGGCCACCCAAAGTGAAGTAAACCCACTCCTTAAGGATCTCTAGAGCAAGCGAGCGAAAGAGAGAGAAATAGAGAGAGAGAGAGAGAGAGAGAGAAAGAGAGAGAGAAACAGAGCTTTCATTTCTCTCTCCCTCTCTCCCTCTCTCTCCCTCTCTCTCTCTACCTCTCCCTCTCTCTCTCTCTCTCCCTCTCTCCCCCTCTCTCTCTCTCTCTCTCCCTCTCTCCCTCTCTCTCTCTCTAAGAGGGAGGGAGGGAGTGCGCTAGAGAGCGATAGAGAGAGAGAAGGGGGGAGAGGGGGGATAGGTGGGGGGGGCAGCGGTAAGTAAGTAAGAGGGCCGTGGCGTGGGCCCTGGTGGTGCGTGGCAGTCTGTCTGTGATATCCATTCCTCCTGAAGATGGATGAGACCTCAGCGGTCCAGGGAGCCCCCCCCCCACACACACACACACATACCGCCCCTCCCCCACCCGAACCCTTCTTTCTCTTTGGGAAGGGGGCATTATTCAAAACAGAGCTTATTTTGGGCGGCCATTATGCATGCACACCTGATCACGGTGTCACACGGCCTTCCCAGCTCCATGATGGAGCAGCCCAATTTACCACTTTCACCTGGCTGGCATAAAGGCACACACACACACACACACACACACACACAGCACACACACACACACACGCACACACACACACCAACCATAGACACATGCACACGCACGCACGCACACACCCACATACACACAGACACACGCTACAGGCATACAGTACACACACACACACACACGTGCATCAGCGTCCAGACACTGGGGGTGAATGTGGGATGTGGTCGTGTGGGTGTGTGTACACAGGCATGCACACAGACACACGCTCACAGTATATAGACACACATAAATGTACACACACTCACAGACACACACTCACACAAAGTGGATTTACTGGCGATCTTTACAGTAGGTGTGAAAACTCTCTTTCTCTCTCTCTCTCTGTCTCTCGCTCTCACACACACACACACACACACAGATCACCCACACAGCACACTACTGTAACTGTGTCACTTGTTCTGTTTCTGTGAGGAAAAGATGATTTCATTAGCTCTGTTTGTCTTCTCTCTCTCTCTCTCTCTCTCTCTCTCTCTCTCTCTCTCTTTCTCTCTCTCTCTTTCTTTCCCTCTCTTTCTTTCCCTATCTTTCTCAACTGAAAGGAAATTTTGGCACAATTGTCTTATTACAACACAAATCTTAAAAAATAAATGATATTTTAACTACATATCTAATGTTTTTCTTCCTCGTTTATTTTTCAGTGACCATTTTTCAGAAGGCATTTAGTATAGTATGAATGCTCCATCCTGAGATTAGCTATAATCCCAGTAGAGAGAGAGAGAGAGAGAGAGAGATAGAGATTGAGATATAAAGAGAGAGAGAGAGAGAGAGAGAGAGAGAGAGAGAGAGAGAGAGAGAGAGAGAGAGAGAGAGAGAGAGAGAGAGAGAAAAAGAGAGAGATACCGTAAACAGTGTCGGCCACAAACAATAGATAAACGTTTGCTTGTTGTCTTAATTGAGTGTTGAGGTGTAAATATGTTTTTGGTAATAATATATAATGCATCTTTGAGTGTTTTAGTCCCCACTTGACTGCACTTTGAGACCAGCATGTATTTATGTGGGTCCTTTAAAATAGTCTTTGTTAGTTATGATTTAAACTATACTTTCCACTCCTTATGACATTTCTACAAGGCTTTTTACACGGTTTACATGAACATGTGAAAAATATAGAAGTCACTTTTTTGCAATGTCCCTTTAAAGCCTGTCTGATATAATGATATTTGAGTCTTTAAGTGCAAATAGCATTTGTCTTCTTTCTAATTTATGTATAAAAATATAATGTTATAAGGTTTTTGCAAATGGCGATAAAAAACGGGCTGGTATTTTAAAGATGTTGTACTTCTGATTCTGAGCTTTACATGTAGTATAGGAACGATAGCAACATCCTTGTTAAAAGTTGTTTTAGACGTTTGATCACATGGATGAAAGACTTCTGACCAATCATTGTCACATGCATGGTGCCGCCCAATGAAAGACCAGCGTGCTCTGGAGAGGGAACAGAGGGGGGGGGGTTTGGCTTGGTGCTTTACAGCCTCTCAATCTTTATTAGCTACAGTAGCTTCTCTCTTTTTGTCTCACAGTAATCTCAGTTTTTATTTTATATAATTTAATCTGACATTCTATTTGCAATGTAAAAAAAACAGGTAATTTTATCATCATTGCTATTACAGTTGTACTTATTTTACAGAGTAGAGCTACAGAGATTATGCTCTCTACTGTTGCTCTACAGTAAACATATCATGTGAATATATATTGACACACCTGTTTGTCCTTGAGAGCTGAATCTATTTAATAATATGCCATAAAACTTTTTCTCAAAAGAGATCTTGAAAAAGTACACAGAAATATGGCATATTACCTTTCATATGGCATGCCTGGGATAATTACCTGCTGAGTCGATGGGAAGTTGTTGTTTCTTGTGATTCCCATTTTACACATGTATAAATCATGTGATGTAAGGAGCCCTGTAGGCAAGTGACACACTATGTGGAGGACATAGCCACACACGCTGTAGCAGCAATGGTGTTTTATTTATAACAGCCAGCCAGCCGGCTTGGTCTCAGAGAGAGAGAGAGAGAGCGAGAGAGAGAGAGAGAGAGAGAGAGAGAGTGTGAAAGGTCGAGGGTGAGAGAGAGAGAGAGAGAGAGAGAGAGAGAGAGAGAGAGAGAGAGAGAGAAAGAAATTGGTTATATAATATATATAATATGGGATGTGGGTTATGTAACATACAGTATATGTTACACCGATGCTCATGTTTGTATACTGTCTAAATTGTATGTAACATGTTAACGATGTCCAAATTGCTGGTCAGACTGTATTTAGTTTTTGTTGCTTTGTTTTGTTTGTGATGCTATGGCAACATTGTCTTTGAACTTTCATGCCGATAAAGCAAATTGAATTGAATTGAATTGAGAGACAGAGAGATAGAGATATATAAATAGAGAGATAGAGATAGAGAGTAAGAGAGACCTTCAACCAAGCATTTATTGGCTCCTTAAAACAAAAATATATTTACATATTCTTTCCCTTCCTAAAGAGAAAGTACTGGTACATCTTCCCTTACAGCATCACTCAGACTCCAAATGCTTTTAAAACCTTGTTTTGATACCATTTTATATTAAAAAAACGAGCTTTCACCAGGCCCTTAGCTATTTCTTCCGGATGTACACACCCAGTCTCCTTAATAATATTTTCTCTTGTCAGCCTAGACATACATATATATGTTCACCGCTCCAGGGACTCTCTCTCCTCAGACCCGCCTTCCACGTCAACAACATTCCACAATCAGCCCAGATCACGTTCACCTGTATACTAAACACCTGTGCACAGTTTAAAAAGCGGTCTGACTTTCCACTCATTGTGAAGTATTGTTCCAGACATTACCGAACGTTGACTTTGTTTCCTGTATTTACAGTTTAGCCTTTTTCTAGTTTTGACCTGTTTTTCTGTCATCGTTTATTCCGCCTTGCCTGCTCCCTGTCGGTAACTCTGCCTGAGCTGTCCTCCCTGTACCAGTCCCACTGCCTGCCTGTGAGTTCTGACCTAGCCTAGTCTCTTTTGCTGATCGCTTTTGGACTTCTCTGTTTTGACCCCAGCCTGTTTCTAGTCTACGAGTCTGCCTATTCTGTACCTTGGTATAATAAAGCTGTAAACCCAGCAAGTGAACCATCACCCTTGTCTAGTATCATTACATATATATATACATATATATATATGTGTGTGTGTGTGTATATATATATATATATATATATACACATACATACATACATACATACATACATAGAGAGAGGTCTTTCCAGTGACTTGTCACAGCACGGCCAGCTGCACAGAGCAGGTGGACCAAGCAGGTCAGCTCAGTAACACACACACGCGCGTATCACACACACACACTATTGTTGTTGTAGCCGCTGGATTATTTTGGGGGGATGGCCACAGCCTCCCTCCCCTGTGAAAACACAGCTTGACTGCTACACAAAGGTCAGCAGAGGTGTGTGTGTGTGTGTGTGTGGGGGGGTGTCCTTGCATCGCCAGGATTAAAAAGACATCGGGAGAGCAGTTCAGTGTGTGTGTGTGTGAGACCATTACTCATACTGTAGCTGTTCTCCAGGCCGTGCCCCTTGCCCCACCCTATCACACAATGGACCATGCTATCACTAACACACAAACACACGCTAACATAACACACACACGTTAAGATAACACACACACACACACACACACACATACACTTTCTAACATACCAACACACACACACACACACACAAACACACGCACACATAACATACAAACACACGCACACATAACAACACATAACACACACAAACATACATGACACTGTCACGTGCACACAGTCTGAGCTGTGTTCTTGGGAAACTGAGTAGAATCAGAGCAGAAGTGTACAAACAGCTAACAAGCTAAGCTACCAGACTATGTTTAACATGTTAAAATGCCTTCATTTGCTTCCAGCGACAGCTGCCAATCTGATCTGCGGGTGTGTGATAGCGTCTCAGCGTGTGTGTACGTGTGTGTGCGTGTGTGTGTGTGATCCCAGGGTGTGCACACAGCCCTCTGGGGCAGGTGGAGGCTGGGGTGTCAGTATCAAGTCAGAGCTCCTTAATTGGTTTGGTTTAAGGTGTAAATAGGGTGTGTGTGTGTGTGTGTGTTTGTGGTATTCTCTCACTCAAGTCCCTGCATTAGTGACAAGCCAAATTACCCTCCTGCCCTGGGCACACACACACACACATGCACGTACAGCCGCAGTGAGGGTGAATTGGCCTGACAGTGGTAGCCTGGCTCCTCTCTCTCTCTCTCTTTCTCTCTCTCTCTCTCTCTCTCTCTCTCTCTCTCTCGTAAACGTTCCCCTCTTTTCTTCTCACACTTCTCTACTTCAATCCCATCAGTCCATTCTCTAAACTTAAGTTGAAGGGAGATCATCCTGTTTGAGAGAGTGTGTGTGTGCGTGTGTGTGTGCGTACTGTATGTGCGTGCATGCGTGTGTGTGTGTGTGTGTGTGTGTGCATGTTTTAATCTTCCCTCCCTAAAAACACATAACATCACATAACGTTCATCTTGTTGCTTCACAACAACAATAATGTGACAGGAGTCAATGTGTAAAGATGGAACTACAAATAGCGATGTTGGCTCGTGCGTGTGGGAGCGACTGCTTATCAACAGAAATGGCCAGGTCGCTGGTTGAGTCTTCGGTGTAGCCG